>VZTF01001529.1:1751827-1884631 GCA_013397755.1 Cnemophilus loriae | reverse complement strand
GGGAGTGGTGGCGGGTAGGTTAAACCTATATTTAATCTAAATATTCATTTTGAATTTAAATTTCTCCAAGAAGTTTCAGTGCAGTTTTACACTTCTCTTTTTTGGTTTGTTCTGGTGCCCAAGTGCTTACTCTCCCTGTCCTGAGGATCAGAAGCAAAGCCATAAACCCACGAGCAGTTGACTGGAAAGCCGTGTGTCCAAAACTGGCCAGAGGGAGCAGAGCCACCATCAGTCCATCATGCTGATGACCAGCTGATGAAATTCACACCATGATGAAAAGAATTTCTTACTGAGCAAGGGTCAGTGAGCGAGCAACAGCAGCTGAGAGCTTGTTTGTCTCGGGCATTGATCAGTGCAGATTTTCAATCATCTGAAATATCATCCCAGTCACAGTCTGGAATTTATTTAGGGCACAAAACCTCCAACATAAACGTGGTTGAATCCTGGGAGAAAGCTAACAGAGACAGCAGCTTTGTGCCATTTCTTTTGTTTGTATAATTAATGTTCAACATTAAGTGTTCACTGGGCTGACACATCCATGGTACCAGCGAAGTAAATTCATTCAAATGCAAACAATTTCTCTTGTATTGTTTTTGGAGCTATACGGTACATTTGTTCAGCTCCCTGGTAATACTTTAAAAGCTAATTAGTTTGAAAAGTAGACAAATATGCAAATATGCATCAAGGAGTTCCAGTTTGTTGTCTCTGATGTTTTGGGTTGAAAAAGCCCAAGAAGAGAGAACCATGACTTCACTGGATTACCGACAGTGCTGTGGTTTCTATTTCCTGTTGATACTTTCTTTATCCAGACTAATTTGAAAAGAATTGAAACCAATGCTTCAATTTGTGCAAATTTTCAGCTGAAACAAGTCGACCAAACAGGGATAGTGGGGAGGAGCCCACAAGTGCCTGGGTGGGATATTTATGCACGAAGATAACAGACCCCTCAGACAGCTCACCAACATCAGCCAGGCATGACAGGCCTGAGACTGCTGTAGTGAAAACAGGAATGAACAAGGCAGGAGAGGAGAATGGGAAACCTGTGGCAGCTCTGTCTTGTTGTGCCTCTTCCCAGCCCAGCTTGTGCTGTGCACTGAGCTGAGAAGTCCTGGTGTTAGCGTAGAAACACATAACCACGCGGGTTATATGCAAGGTGCTTTATTACGGCGCCGGGGGAGAGGGGTACAAACCCAAATCAATCCCAACATGAGTTTCAGGTGCTTACATTATATACCCTTCTCGTTATATAATCATATATTAATCATTTACCCGATTATGATTTTTGAAACTCTTAAACAATCATCTGTATATTGTTTTTACCCAAGCATAACAACCCCTAAACAATCATCTATTCATTATTGTTTTTACCCAAGCATAACAACCCCTAAACAATCATCTATCTTAGTTCCTTACTGCCCCCCCTAAATGAACACTCAGTACACAGGTGCAGATTTGCTTGAACAGAATGTCCATATTGCTTTCGGGCCTACTCTTGCTACTATAATTCGAAACATTTTAACCCTATGCTATCACTGGCGTCAGGGATTCCCTCCCTGGCTCTGTCTCTGCTGCAGTCCTGACCAGCAGCTCCAATGGCACAAGGCAACCTCGTCTCTGCTCCGTGCACTGACACCCTCATCCCAGCTGCAAACGGGCAGGTACAGGAGTTTGCTCTTCAGTAGTGCTTAGTTACCCCAAATATCTCAGTATTCGGCTGTGCCTTTGAAACGTCTGCACTCAAGTGCTCTCACCAATATTGCCTGGGTGCAGGAGATCATGAGCTCAGCTTTGCTCCTTGCAGGTCTTCGTCAGGATTTGGGAACCAGAGTTGTTTCTGGATGCCACACTGCTGGCATTCCATGAGGCTGTTCCCTGGGCATAACCAGTGAGCAGGAGGACAAAGTTAAGGCCTTCCAGATCTAGCCAGAAAGTTAGATTTTTTTCAGTGGTAAAACTATAGACTTGACACTTTGATATAGACTCAGCAGTGTCCGTTAACTTATCAAAGGCAGTAATTAGTAGTAATGATGATGATGATGATGATAATAATATTAATAATTCACTACCTTGATATAAGGGAGCTCCTGGTTCATGTTTCTAAGGGAACAGTCAGATTATTAAATCCCTTAGTCAAAACTTGTGCCTGGAGACCTCAATATTCTCTGACATGGGAATTATTTAGGACCTAATGCTATCTCACTGAGTTAGAAAGTTTCTCACAAGACCATCTCCTGGTCTCAGAAAGCCTGCCACTAGGTTTTTGTTCCAGAATCATTAATTCACTGGTCTGTCTCTCAGTATGACACTGTGCTTGCACATCAATCTCTTAGAATGGTCTTTTAGTCTAAAATTGTGGTTCCAGCATGGCCGAATACTGTTTATTGATGTGAAAAAAAAAAAAATCTGATCCTGAATGTATTAACGTATACATTCAGGTATTGGAGAGGTGATTTGTCCCACAGAGAGAATTATTATTTTTAAATAAGAGAAGGGCTGTGATGCATGAGATTGTGAGAAGGTGATTGCAATATGAAAGGAGTAAAAGGGAAAAAATGAACTTTCTAGTTATTTCTGTAGCTTTACTTGCTCTAAAGTGTGTAAATTATTGTAATTTATTTAGATGAAACTTGCGTAAGCAAAAGTATTTTTTTAGGTACGTTAATTTATCAGAAAAAGAATTTTTGCGAAGTTTCCTGTAGGTTTCTTTTTGTGGTGATTGAAACAAAACCCACGTCCTAAAGCTATTATTGTAGCAACAAGGATTTTCTGGCTGCATTACTTGTTCACAGATGGTTAGCCTTTGACATGGCAATGAGATTGTTCACTCCTGCAAGATGTTAGCACAGATCAATAAGAAAACTGTCTTACAGAGAGAGCACCTGTTTGTCAACCAAGGCTGCCTTAAAGGTATTGCTGATATTACATTTTTGTTTGCTCAGTGGAAAGTCAGTAGTTTTTCTGGCTGCAGGGTTAAATTCCTTCTTTTTTAGCTTTCAGTTTGATAGGAGAAGGCTCCCACTGGAACAAGAGGGAAACCCACATCTTTGCAGTGCTGGATAACTTGGTAGGTTGGGCTTGAAAATCTGTTCCTTTTACTCCATTTAGGGCCATGGCTGTTGCAAGTGCTAGTTAGGTTTTCTGCCAAGAAAAAGAAGCATCTTTCAGGTTTTAAAAGAAATATTTGGGGATGGCTTTATCCAGGTTGTGGCTCACAGACAACAGGACCTCTACCAATTTACCAGTGATAGTAAAACACGTGTTACAACATGTGTCACTGAAGTAGAAGGCTCATAATAAAAAGGATCAGAAAAATCTGAAGGCCCAGGATATAATGTGAGTGTAACTAGGAAAAAAAGTGAACTAATATACCTGGGGAAAAGAAGTATTCAAGCATTAATGCTGGAAAATTGCCAGCTGCTTACAGTGGGGATGGAAAAAATAGGAAAGTGATGGCATTTTCTCCATGAGCAGGAGCTAATAGTGTCTTTCCTTGTTCAGAACACTGCTGGGAAGCACAGAGCACCATTTCAATTAGATATGGCATTCCTCTTCCATCTCAGACTGTTGGCTGGATTTGCTATTATAGAGCATCTGTCTCTGTTTCTACACCCTGTTTTTTATTCCTTGTCCATCTCCACAGTGCTGACGTGCCCAGGCAGTAATAAATACCAATGTACCTGGTAGTTTATACACTGGTGATCAAATATTCTTGAAACTTGATTAACTTGTGCTGGTTGTCTATGTTTTAGTTAATAGTATTGAAGAGCTGAGTAGAGATAAATTGGGAATTGGGAAAATAGGGCAGATTTTCCCTCTTAAATGGAGATAATAATACTCACCCAATTTACAGCACAGAATTTCTATCACTTTTAATAACGATGTAATTGTTATACAGTGGAATTTTAAAAACAGCAGTGGTGTCAATGATGCTGAAAAGAGCCGTGGACATCAGTAAGGTGATGGGGACAGGCTCATGAAGAAAGATGAAGAGAAGCAGCAAATGCACAGCTTGTCTAAGTGGTGATAATGATGATGGGGGATGTGATGACCATCCGAAACGTATCTGACATCTGTAACCGTGGAACAGGGAATAGTTGTGTTCAGTTGGTCATAGCATCACAATTAGTGGTAATGAGGAAAACTGAGCAAAAGAAAACAGAACATTCTTTTTCTGTTCAGCCCAATGGCAGATCCCGTTAAACGCTAGAATGGCATCTCCAAAGGATCCCCTGTTGCACCAGCAGAAGTCCAATAGCTTAAATAATGTGAAAATAAATTGAGCAAGATGCTCATGAGTGTGTGGAGGGAAACATTTTGATACTGGGAAAGAATCGGGCAAGATGACCTCTTCTGCTTCTAATTACTAACACACCATTAAGGAGAGTTGGCAGAGCTGTCCTATTCCTAGTTTGCAGGTTTTTCCCTTTTTTTTTTTTTTTTTTTCTATTTCTAATGAAAGCCCAGTTTATAGTCAACATCATCCAAAACTTTTAAGACTGGAAACGCAGGCAGCTGAACTGAGGGGTCAGAGCACTGGGGCTGTTTCTCTGGTGGGGCTCACCAGGAGCTGGGTCCTCATGAACCCTGTGGGATGGCATTTAAACCTGAGCCCTCTGAAGCAAAACCTTGGGGGCTGAGTGAAATGGGGTTTTTCCAACTAGCTCAAAAGTGGACTAGCTGGACATGAATCAGGACAAGTCTGAGAGCCGAGGGAAGAAGGACCCTTTGGAGGCACTGCTGGAATTAATTAGCACAGAATCTGCAGCACATCACACGAGCTGCTTCTCCTCAGGAAGCTGCAGGACATGAACAGCACACGTGCATGTATCTTTTTTCTTTTTGCATCATTTCCTTGGAATAGATCACTCGGGTTATTTTGGAATAAAAGTTGAATTTATTTGTACCTTAATGTAAATGGTTCCTTTGTGACCATAGGAGACATAGCTCAAATAATTCCTTACTTCCTTCTTTGTCTAGACTTCAGCTTTCAAGACACTTTCTCCTTTTTGGTGATGATGTGAATGTGGCATAGTTTATTGGCTGTAGTACTATATAGGAAACTGGAAATCATTTGCTAAAAGTAATTGAGTTATATGAATTATAACACTCTGAGACAGGGAATTCATCTTGAATTGAGATTTGTTGACATTGGCCAGTGAAATGTCAATGTTTTTCATCAAAAATATTTTAGTTTTTAAAAAAAAATCTGTTTAAAAAGCAACTTTTAGTTGAAATAACAGATTCCAAATTCTCTTAGATAGTGTTTGGATGAGTAGTGATCATCACCAAGGGTAAACAGGGACGAGAAAAATAAATGTGTTTTGTGCCTGGCCTCTTAGGTTCTGCTAACTGCAGAGCTCCCTGCATACTGCTGCTGCTTAATTGACAAAAAGTAAATTAATATGAATTTCAAGCCAATGTTGTAATGTGTCACATGTTGCTTTCAAGGTAGGAAATTATTTGCTCACTAGACTGCCTGTATTCCCACTCAAGTATGCAGCCCTTTTTATTCACATTGTAAAGGAACAGAGTGAACTGGATTGCACATGTATTCAAAGCAGCAGTACAAATCTGAACAGCAGCCAGGTGATCAATTATTAGGAGGTAGTACTGCATTGTGTTGTTCACCAGGAGCTTCCAGAGAGAAGAGAAAGAAATTGTCAGAGAGAGAAACATTCAATGCAGTTGAAATAAAAGGTAAAGAGGGAGAGAGAGAGAGTGAGGAACCAGAATAAATCAGGGTTACCATTGTATGCAGAGAGCTGGAGCGGAAAGACAGAGCAAATCAAGGTGGCAGGAAATAAAATATTGCTCATGAACAGAAATAGGGAGGAGAGAGACATCAAAACACAGAGACATGCAAAAAAATAGCAGCTCCGTATAGTGACTATGGAAAAAGGCAGGAGAAGGGAGGTTTGGGAAATGATTACAGTAATATGGGAAAAGAGAAAGTCAGTCAGACTTGCTTTGTTTGAGATGAACGTCACCAGAACAAAACCAAAGGAAGAAAATAAGAGGAGCCAGAAGTCATCATGAAATTAAAGATTGCCACTGTCCCCTCCCTTAAAATTTCAGTGAGGAGAAGGCAACCACCCTCCTACTGAGGCTTCCCACAGAAGTGGCTGCACTGATGAGTTGAATTTTGAGAACAATATGGTCTGAATCTCACTTCATCCTCTGCTTCCCCCTCTTTCTCAGCTGTAGTTTAGTCCTGACTAGAAGTAAAACAGCTCAATCATGCTTAAATCTGGAGGGCATAGATCATTTTGAGGAGGAGTTTTTTAACTTGCTAATTCATAACCACAGTAGAGTAGCCTGAAAGTTAAAATAGATTATTTTGAGAGAGAATTACTTGACTTGTTAATTCATAACTGAGGTATAGTAGTCTGAAAGTTAAAATGTTGCTGTTCACATACCCAGTCCCTAACATTTACTGAAGTGCTTGACTGTGCTTGAAGCTAAATAAGGTTCAGAAATGAGTGTGCTACAAATTCCTGAGGCTGGAGACTACCAGGTTCTTCTGCTATGGATAATGAATGCAGTATAAAATGCTTTCCATGCAAAAACAACTGATTGCTTCTGAGCCTTTGGTCCCATCCTCTGTCCTTCTGCACCATTGTGCAGCCAGTTCCTGGCAAAGGGATGGTTTTCTGCTCAAATGCAGAAATGGTTTTCTGCTCAAATGCAGGACCAGCTGCTGGCGGTCACGGTGTGAATAATTCTAGAAATATATGGGGTGGGATAATGGGCACACTTGTCCACTGAAAACTGCCTGGGAAGTGATTGCTTGGCATTGCTCAGCTGCTGCAGAGGACAGGATTTACTGCTGCTCGTCACACACAGCACCTCACAGTGACTTTTGCTTGCACGTGCTGGAACTTGCAGTCTTTGTTTTCCTTCTCATGGGTTTTGTAAGATGTGGTCAACCCCATTGATGAAAATGTTATTGCGATATGGCAAGTCAACTCATCCATAAAAGATCCTATTCAAAACACTTTCACTTGGATCCCACCCTGTCATCACAGTTTTATACATCGGCCAAATTTGTTTAGAACCATTCCTTCCTGTTATTTTATTTATTGCCATTCTTTGGAAGATTAATGCAGCCTCTGCACTGGTTATAATTCTCTCTATCAGTCTGTCTGTAGTATCTCTGCAATCCCAGCTCTTCATCACTGTGCATTCTTTATGGATCACATTATTTTCACCACTCCTTATCTAACTACTTCATAAAAGCACCTCACACATTTATAAAGCATGACAAGAGCATTACCATAAACTATGCTACTGTGCTCAGTAAACACATTGTAGGCTCTCCATAGGCTAATCACCTTCGTGGATAAAATTATCTGGGGATGAATTTATCTGCAACCATCGTATCAAAAGGTGAACTGCATAGAGCAACATTGTTGTGCTTTTCCACAAGAATTTAAGATCCCTGAATCATTTTGTGATGACTCAAAGCCTGGATTTGAAAGTTGGTTTTTGCTGAGCTTCTTTGTAATCAGTGGATTATATCATAAATATTTTTTTTAAATCCTAAAAGTGTGACATTTTCATGTACCATATGAAAAAAGCAAAGGGTGTATCATGAGCATAATAAGTAATTTTGCACCTCATTTAAGGTTGAACGGAAAATTAACACTGCTTCCCAGGTTGGAGAGCAGTTTGGAGACAAAGGCATTCAATGAAAGTATTAGGCAGTTTTAGAGATTTGGTGCTTGGGGAAAGCCTGTTGGGCAAAAGTGAGACTGGCAGGACCAAGCTGTGCTTGCATAGTTGACATAGAACAATTTCTAAATCCTTTCTTAGTAACCACTTCTCATGCACACTTCTATATTCATTTCTCACCAGCAGCTGTGACTGAATCACTTATTTCTTCTCAACTTAATCCATCCAAAGAGAGAGTAGTCTTGTCTTCCGCTCATTGTGTGTTTTTCCTGAAACTTAACACTGATTCTTTGCGTGTCTTTTGCTGGCAGCATTTAGAACAACACTTTGAGGTTCCAAGAACAATATTCTGTGGTTCACTCAAATTTTATTGTTAGGGTGTTCTCAGGCCTAATTCCACTTTGGGTTTTCACTGTTCTCTGGCAAGGAACTAGAGATGTCAGTATTGGAAACATTCATTTCTGTTCAGCAGCAGAAATGTACATTTCTCCACAGCTTTGATACCTAGAAAATTTGTTCTGGGCAAGAATTGTGCAGCTGCAAAGCAACGATCAGAATAGCACAGCAGGTCTTTTTAATCTCTAGTTTATACTGCTGCCTGCAGTTCGAGTTATAGGAGGAGCACTTCTTCAATGCAGGCATATTACATCTATTTTGTCCAAACTCGTTTTTTTTTATCCTCTCTGACATATCAAATATTAAATTTTCCAAACCACCCAAGTGACTAAGAGCAAGATTTTTTTTTAAAGGTACTTACAAGATTTTATGCTCAACCTTCCTGGCATACATCATTTAGACCAAGACATCCTATTTACAAGTGATATAGACCTCTAGGAGTGTCATATCTCACTGAAAGTCAATGAAATTTAGAGTTATAATGCTTATTACTTTTTGATATGGAACTTCAGTTATTTCTCAAAAATAACATTCTTCTCTTTTTGGATTAAGTCCTGCCTCTTCACACACGTCTCTTAACGGCATTCCAGAGCTGTGAATCCCACCAAGACTTCTAATTTCTGACCTCCATTTCTCAAAGTTGCTGTAAGTTGGCCTGCCTTTGAAGTAAAAAAAATCTCATTAAAAGACTGAAGATCCCCACTAAGAGAACATTGGATTCTTGCCTGTCTCCTGAGCTACATGTCTGGGTTTTGCAGTTCATCAATACAGGAGTGCTGATAGTCCTTATTACAATTCCCTTGCCATACTCCCTGTGACAAAAAAGCAATCAGTCCTGTGCGGAGTGGGTGTGGCCCTGGCAGGGACAGCTCCACACACAAGAGGTGGGATTTTCCCTTAGATTCTGTCATTTTGGGGTATATTGTACACGTGCATGCAAAATCCTAATTAAAACTACCCATAACCCTGCTTGAACAAGAGCTGGGAGCAGATTCCTCATCAGCATTCCTCTCCAGCCACCCTTGCCCTGTCACCCCCTCGCCTTCCTCAGCCTTGCTGGTTATTCCTCTGCCTTTGGAGCTGCAATGTGCCAGAGGCCGGAGCTGCTACAAGGCTGCCTTGTTGTTCTGGGTACCATTTTCCCTCTGATTCATCTGTAAGAGATTTTTTTTTTTTTTTTTTAATATGCATAAGAATAAGGTCCTGCACAAATTTCTCAGGAGATCAATTTGCAAGGCTCTTTAGTAGAAAAACCTATTCTCTGGTGTGTATATTGGTTTGATATGGAAATCCATAAGCCAGCCCAAGATCCAAGAACAACTCACATGCTGGTGTGCTCTGGGTTTTCTTTGTGAATTCAAGAGTAGAATGCATACCATTTCTCCTTTACAGAAAATACGTATTTTAATTTCTGTGAATAAACCAGTTCGTGAGGATCAGTCTATTCTATTCTGGGTGTAAGTGTAAGAATCTGTAAATCTCTCGGATAAAAACCCTCCTGTGGCTGATGACAGAGAGCATTAGTAATAAATTGTAAAATACTACAAATCCTTGTGCTAATTAGAGCTTTGCATATCTCTGCTTCCTCTATTACATTGAATAGGAAATAAAATACAAATGGAAAAAAAAAAATTTAATATTCAACTGATATATTAACATTCTGTTGGACAAAATATTGTGAAGATATTATTTTCCTCTAGAAGTTCTTTTGTTATGCATTTTAGCAGAAAAGTTTGATTTCATAAAAATGGCCTTCCTGTCAAGACTACTCTTAGAAACGCAAGAGTTTCAAAGATAAATAACCAGAGGTGCCTGTGAGAATGCACACTGCCCCTCTTAGCTCAGGAATTCTCACTCCAGAATCTATCAGAACTTTGGCTGAGTGTGAAATGAATTTTCCCAGGTAACTGACCTGCTTCGTCCAGCAACTCTTCTCCAGACTCTGACCATGGGCCAGCACAAAGCAAGGCAATCTCATTATTGGTCTTAGTCAGAACAGGGGTGTTGTGCCATGGCACAGGAACTGGGGCCTCAACCTACAGGAGTGTGGCACCATCCCACAGGGAAGAGTCCTGCGGGCTCTCAGAGCTGGCACCTCCATCAGTGCTCTTTTAAGTGACCTGGACGTCAGAAGAACCTCAGAAGGATTTGAAACTTTGACACAAGGTGCATTTCCAAGGGAAAACAAATTTCACTAGCCATGGTCCTCTTGTTCTGGTCTTTTGTAGAGAGGCAGCAGTTTCTTTAAGGGGGTACCCTATGTCTACAGAACCCTTTCACAGCAACAGCATTTGAGAAAATATCAACCCAACCCAAAACTTAATGACCCACAGTGGGAGTCACTTATGTTGCTATGCTGTTGCATAGAGTCTTCCCAAAATGAAAATAGTAATATAGATTTTGCATAATGAACAATGAAATACTGAATATTAATGAGAATATAAATAGAAATTTAGGGAACAGACCACTGCAGTCTATTCTGATCCACTGGGCTAAAAAAAAATCCAGTATGTAACAAGGGGGCTTGCAGAGCTTGTGCAGAGCATTCCAAATTCCCGTGGTTATGGTAACTCCATGAATACCCCATTAATTTATTTGTATCAGTTATCATGATGGAAAAGAATTAAGTAAGGAGTGATGCTGATGTGTTACACTTAGGTCAATTTTTTGATGGTACCTTTGTGTTACATGAGGTTTATGAGCCAAGTTCAGCTGTTCTGTGACTTCATTGATGGAAGTTATACTTGACCTTGTGAAAATGAGTGAAAAACCTAAGCCCTGTCTGGTTGCTCTGCAAATGCATCCTGTAAGCTTGATCCTTTTCCTTCTGGAGCAGATACAGAATGTCAGTGCATTCTATGGAAAAGAAAAATCGGAGTGTAATTGCACTGTGGCTATGAGGAGTCTTTTATTAGTTCACTTGTGAAGTAGCTCATAGTGTAGCATGGGACTTTGTTTTTCCATCTGTTACATATTCCTGTCAGAAGCAAAAATGTTGCTTTGTAAGTTCCATGGTAGTGGCTTATTATTTCTTAAAGTAAAGTATAGTATTTTCCCCTGTGCACACTGTAGTCTGTAGTTCTGGCACATTAGCTGGCATAAACATTTTGATTAAAGCTTATGAATGTATTAATTACACCTGGGAAGTTTCCAAAGCTTATTCAAACTGAAAACTCTTTAAACTGCAGCCCCCAAACCTGAATTCTTTATAGTAAATGTAAAAAAAAATGGCTGTCATAGGGTTGTTTTTCCTTTCTCTTGGATGTTTGTATAAAGACATGGGGTGGCAAGGGTGAAATTTTTTTTACCCATTAGTTTCTGTGAGCACTTTTTCAGCCAGTCTACAAGCGTCTGAAGAATTCTTACTGTCACGTTGTTAAACATTTCCTTGGAGTCTGTAGAACTTTAATTATCTTTTAAATTTCCTCTGTTCTCCTAGGTCTAGCAGCAGCATCTGCATATACTTAAGCATTTTCAGAATAACATATGGGTATATGACCTTAGCAGGATGATAGCACTGGCACTTAGACTGGCTACTTGAAGCTGTATAAATAAATAGAGCTACCATAAACCAGCTATAGTCCTAATGAACTGTCTGGAAATGTTGATAAAATTGGTCCATATGATTTCTTTTGCTTGTATTCCCGTGGTGTAACAGAGGCAGAATTTGGCCAGCAAAGCCCATGATGTCGTTTGGGCATCGCTGTTTTTTCGCAAGTAACGTGAACAAGTTCTTACAACAACCTTCATCTGGATTAGGCTGTGAGGTGCATTTGCAATGAGCTAGAAGGAAATGTAACAGAGGATCTGAATTCTAAAATCACTGGGCATATGACCCCGAAAAGAAAGGCACATCTTATCTGTCAGCCGTCTGTGCCAGCGCCAAGCAGCCCAAGAAGCCTCACCAAAGCGCTGCTCCGCTCGTGCATTCATGCACACATGCATTCATTATGATTGACCTGCCCTAGGAAGGTCCATTAAGTGGAACTCATTTCGAGCACAGATGGTCCTGAATAGCTTAATGTCTGTCTGGTGGCCAGAATAAGTGAATTCTTGATGGCCTTAGACTTCTGATCGCATACATGCAGCCAAGGAGGAAATGAAAACATGTTTATCATTTTGATAAACAACCTCTCTCATTGCTGCAGGACGCTCCATGTAACTCAGCAGAGTCAAATACTATTAAATTGTCATCACTGTCAAAGAGAGAACGTGTAAGTTTTGCTACCTGAGTCATAGTTAATGACTCCCACAATGTATAACACAAATCAGTAGTGCTGTTTGCCTTTTTTATGTTTGTTTACTGATAAGTTCAGGCTTGGCTGGAATGCAGAGGCAAGTTATAATTTTGAAGCGCAAAATATGCTTTTATTATTACCTCCTAGGTAGAGGTATAAAAAACAGAGATGACTAGAAGATGGCTTTTTGGCTTCTGCCAGGCATGCACTCAGACCCTATAGGTGATTAGATATTTTAAATCACAACCTCCCACAGCAGGCTCATACTCATGATAAAATATTTCACTCTGCAGTGTATAAACTCAAGGTGGCTTTATAACAGAGACAAAAATGAGCATTATTTCAGGAGTTTAGTGTCCTCCAATTAGAACTGTACTGTTTTCAGGGATAACAAACAGTTGTCCCTGTTTTACAGCAAGAATGATGTATTACTGCTACAGTTTTCTAATTTAAATCTGTGCAGAACAAGGATTTCTGGAAGGCTGGGGAAGATGAGCAGAGCTGCAATGACACAGATAGTTGCCATCTTCAGCAGTCCAGAATCCTCCCTGGCAGACAGTTCTGTCCCTCTCGCTTTGGTAGTGTCACATTTCCTTCATGAGGGCCTCCTGTGAACTGAGTGCTCAGGAAGGATCAGTTGTTCTCGCTGTCAAGTCCTGCTGATGTTTGGTGTGAAGAAGATATAAGTCACGACAGGACATTTTCATTTGTCTCTGAAGCTTCTTGCAGGAAGATCAATGCTCTTCCTGATCTGCAAGTTCCAATTCCGTTCCTAATCTTCTCATTGTCTTGGGGCAGAAGGTAATTATTAAAAAAAAGCCCAAACATGCCAGGTGGATAAAACAGCCACTTCATGAAATGTAACTGTCAGCACAACATTCAGAAGACACTTACTTTGAGGATTTTAGGCCCCTTCCTTCTCCTTTTAAATTCAGTGGCAAATCCCCTATTGACTTGAATGAGCTGGATGAGGCTGTTATTGTGGAATCAAAGCCAGAAGCTGCTGTAGCTCAATAGACCATAAACTTCCAAAACCAGAGACATTTGTGGGGTTTACGACAAGGATTCAAATTTTTGCTGCACTCACAGCCTATCAGGTCAATAATTCACTTTTTTTTTTCAGGACTCCCAGCCATGTAATATCTCGCCAGGTTTTCCCATAGTCCAGATGAACCATTGAGAAAAAAAATGGCTCAGGAAAGTCATCAGATATTGAATTAGAGCATTTCTTGGTGCTCTCCAGCCCCCTCCCTCAAAAGAAGAAAGTTGGAAATAAAAAATAAAAATCACAGAATACAAAGATATTTCACATATCCATCTGAACACACTGAGTGGTTTTCAGTAGAAACTGAAGATGGATTCTTGTTCCTCTCGCCACTCAATTAATTTCCTCATTTGTGCAACTGGAATAGATTTAAATACAACCTCCCACCCTCAATATATTTGTGGTATATTTGTTTCTGTGAATGATGTAGTAAGGAGTATGCTTTTTCAATGTTTTTTTCCTCATTTCCCCACTGTGTCCATTTATATCTGTCTCTATTCCCATTTTGTACATGGCTTTTTAAAAGTCTCTTATGTACACGCAAGGTTGGTAAAATCCATGCCAGCAAAATACGTTGCATGCAATGCTACCCAGTAGGCATCCAAAGGCTAAACATGCTTTAATGGAAATATCTGATCCCACTTAACAGATTTTTCAGGAAAACAGGCTGTATAACATGCAGAATTTTCTCCATGTGAGGTGGATTTTCAGTGCTTCTGTCAGCACTGAAAAGGGTCTTTCTATTATTTCAATTATTTTTATTTGCGTACTTTTAAAGACTATGTAGATAAAGCTTCCAATTAATGTATTTAACTTTCTAGCAGTTAAAAAAATAAAAAGGTTTTTCATTGCTTTTATAGTTTCATTATGTTTTGCCCCTCCTAAACAACTACCCACTTTGAGCTAAATTCTTTACTGCTCCAGCAACTTGAGCTTCCACATAACAATTAAAGGTGTTATAAAGCTCCTCCACCACAACCCATTATTTTGAATAGATAACCAAATAAGCAAGGCTAGCTCATGTGGTTCTTAGCACTCATACAGCAAATTTATAGAGAAAATTAAGCATTTAGGTTATTCACAGATATTTACCACACAGTCTGTGTAGTCTAAAATTAGAAATGCTTATTACTGTGTACATTATCTTTATTGTTGAGGTTGCAATCAATAAAATCACAAATCTCTCTTCTCCTAGGGCATGACCATAAGATGGATTAAACCAATGAGAATCTTTTCATTGCTTTCAATATGATTTGGATAGGGGAACAGGGAGTTCGTGTGAAGGATTACTTCATAGAAAATGCAAGCATTTGGGCCTGAGTTGATTATCACAATTCCTCTTACTCCTCAGAGACACTTTGAAGACCGTTTGCCAGAGGATGGCTCTCTGAATTGTTGGGATCTCTCTCCTCTGACACCTACTGGCTTTCAAAAAGCTTGTGTCAGCAGGCCAAACGCACCTAATCACTAAGAGGTGCAGCAGCATGTCTCTCCAGATGAATTCAGTATTTACCACAGAGTTAATCTCATGCTTGCAAACTCCATGACACCAACCATATGACCAACATTAGGCAAGGGAGATTCCTGCCTGCCTTCCTGCCCAGTGCTTCACTAAAAATGCCACATTTGTAGAAACCCCAGGTACCAGGACTCGCTCCTGAGCAGGGAGATGGCACTGGACTCCCAGACCTCTACCAAAACTCCTTGTTCACAGCCAGATATGGATCAGCATCTCCTGCCTGGCTGCACAGCACACAGTGTCAAAAGCTCTCAATATTCTTTCAAAAAGAAGCCAAAGATATGAGTAATGTGGTTTGTGCTGTAGTAAAAGCACTGCACACTTAGCAGTTCTTAATGGCATGAAGAAATAATGCTCTTCTAGAAAACCTTGCACATCCTGCCCTTCGGTGGGCAGCACAGGAGGTTTTGTACTGAGTCGAAACAAACCCTGCCAAATTCACGCTGCAATTTCAGAAAGTAGCCAAATATCTGTGGGGAACAGCCTGACACTATTAAACTCTCAGTGATTACGAGCTCGATGCAGTCTGAACTGAGGAATGGAGAAATTACCTGGGCAGGGCATTAGCCCACTGTGGTGTTTGTCTCCTTGCAGTGCAGAGCTGAGGTGAAGGGGAATGGCACACCTGACACTTCATTTCTGTGCTCATCATATGGCACAAACACCAAGCACTCAAGCCCAAAGCCACTGTCTATCTATCTATCACTCCTCTGTGTTCTCCTTCTAATAAAACTATTGCAAATGTTTCTAAAGAACAAGTAGAGAGAAGACAAATTAAGCCTGGTGATCTCACACACAATGGGAATGTTTCCTGCCTTAAAATTGCCAGTTTAGTGAGTGGGGGAGCTAAGGGAAGTGCTGTTGGGCCACCCTGTAATTTGGAGAGACTCATTGTCATTCTCTAAGGGCTGAGTACTAGCACAGAATCAAATATTTGGAGAAAAATCTTATTTCTAGATGGATTCCCTTAGTCTCTGTCCTTGTATGAGAAAATATTTGGGGAAGAGGCCTCCAATATTACAAGCATAAAACCAGCCAATGCTGGTTGCATATTTTCTGTAGTATTTTACCTACATTTCTTCGGGCCCAGACCTTGACACTGTCATTTTTAGCCCAAAAATTATGTGGATGTCATAGAAACTTCTAATATAAGAAAGGCAAGGGACACTTATCTACATTTTCTATTAAAAATGTAGTATAGCAGTACCTGGCTTATTTGGGAGCACACAAAAAACCAGAAATAACACTGTAATCCCACCTGTACAGAAGCTGGGCAGAGGCACAGGCAGGAGCACGCCTGGGTGCTTTGATTAGCCACTGCTGCTCTTCCTAATCAGAGTGTCAATATTCTCTTTTTTCTTCTTTTTTTTCTTTTTTCTTTTCTTTTTTTTTTTTGCCAGAAGGAGGAACGTGTGAAGTTATAGCAGCACACAGATGCTGTAATAAGAATCGAATTGAGGAAAGATCACAAACAGTAAAATGCTCCTGTCTACCTGGGAAAGTGGCTGGGACTACAAGAAACAGACCTTCCTGTGTTGATGGCAAGTAGCTCCTCCTGTGTATATGTTTCTGTTTGTGTACCATCCAGTAGAAAGCTGTAATTCTATAGATTGTGCATAGGAATTTTGTTGTGTTCTTTATTTAACAAAATAAGAAAATCTATAAGCATAACTATATATTTAGATGACCTTCCTGCTACTTTAGTGCATAGTTCTGTACACACAGGTCATGTTAACATTTACCTGGAAACTGGGAGCATATTGCCCAGTATGGATGCTTTGATGAGTATAAGAGATTTATTATTGATAAATAACTGGACAAAATTATCCCTTGAGTCACTTCATGGGGCCCCGTCGGTGCCACATTAATTTCAATTTGTAAATATTTGAAAGGACAACTGCCACTCATGTTGATTAAATTAGCCATTTGGAAAGTCAGTGGCAAGATAACATAAATAAATGACTCTTGTATTCTAGTCCTGAAACAAACATTACAGAAAGCTGGAAAAAAAATCTTTGTCTTCTGAAATCACTGCTGCTGTTGCCTGTCACAGGGATTTTTTTTATTATTTTTTTTTTCTTTTTTCTGAAGGAAAAAGCACCATGTTATTTGTGTCTGGGTTTCATATCAGGTTTAGCTCCACAGGGTGTTTTCCTCTCTGGGGCTCCCCTGCCAGCACTGCAAGGTGAAACCACGCAGCAATCGGGGAGAGAGCCACGGCTGGGAAGTGCTTAGCAAAATATAAATCACATAAGAAGATGGGGAGTAAGTGGTACTAATCCCATTAGTTACCCTTCCCAAACAAGCTGCTCTGTGCTGCAGAATCCCTCAGTGCAGCAGCTTTGTGAAATGGAGTATCTTGTAAAAATGCCTCGCTGTTCTTTGTGGTGAACTGTGTGCTGTTGTTTGTACCAAGGCACAGGTGCTTCAGAGAGCCGCGGCTTGGTTTTGTGCAGCACTGTGGGCTCTGTGCTGGGCTCTCCTCGCTCTTCCCGTGATGGAATCCCAGGGGTGGTGGTGTCCCTGCTGGTTTTGGAAGCACCCAGCGTTTCCTCTTTGGGTCTGTGCTTGGCACTCAGCTTCACCCCAAGCAAGCGAGAGTGGGGAGCTCTACAAGAAAATATTGCGGGAAATGTTCTCTTCTAGGTACCTTTCCTCAATCCCAGGCCGCAAAGGGATTAGAATGGGGCAGGGAGTGGTCCAGTGTAGCTCAGACAGGAGCTGTAGTTAGGCAGGAATATTGGTGGGTGTTGTGGAATGGAGGATTGTGCAGACAAAGCTCAGTCTTGCAGATTTGGCACCAAAAAGGTGAGAGATTAGGGGCTGCCTTAGAGGAATGAGAACCTTCTGTTTTCTCAGCAGGTATTTCTGGCATGTGGATATCTGGTTTATCTATTAAAGATACAAAAGGAAATGTTTTATTATTTAAAAAACACATTCAAATTTTTAAATTATGAAGCAGTGTTTCATAGCTTGTTACACTGGGAATGCGATTCAGCTTCTGAACTCATGATTAAAACCATGCTATGAATGCACCTGTGAATGATTACGCTTTCGTCCACATCCTGTCATTCTGTTATTGCTTAATTACCCTGCTAAAAAGAAGCTTTTCTTTTTCTGCTAAGCACACCCATAAAATGGTCGGTGAAAACTAGAGCTGGTTGTAACCAAAGATCAGCTGGACAAGCCTTGAAGAATTTCATGTTCTTCAGCAGGTCATGAAATACAGAGGCAGCAGAGAGACACCATTAATTCAGCTCTCATAACTCTGTTCAGAGAAGAGAAGCTCAAAGAGCGCTGTGTTAAGAAAAAAGTCAGGTGCAGGTGTGGACTGGAGCCTAATTGCTCTGTCAGGATTACAATAAAGAGAAATGTTATTTTCTGGAATTTTGAAAGGAGTTAGGATAAAACAATGGCTAATATGAAAGCGTAAGGCAAGTCCCATTGAAGTCACTGGTAAGACTCACTGTAACTTCAAAGCCAGCAAACGTGAACTACAAAGGAATGTCTTCTCTTTCAAGTTTAGCTGTTGTAGTCAGCCCATAGCTGCTTTTGTAGATGGCTGGAGAACGGTTCAAAAGCCCAATATGCTGCTGGTAAAAATTAATCCGTGGGACATTTGCTTCAGCCTTTGTTTTATCCCAGACTTTGCTTTGTGACTTTTGACACACTGACCTGGTTTAAGTCAAAACTTTTCCCAATTTGGTGGTTCTATTCTTGTTAAGACAAACTCCCAAACCTTCCCATGGGAGTCCCATTGACGTCAGTGCTTTAACTCACACAAAGATTTGGGATTTGCTGTTTATTTTGTACATGAGGACATTTCAAAAGGTCACCTGCAACTTTCTGCCTTCTTTATCTACCATACTGAAAGGTTAAGACCAGTTAATCTCACACTAGGTTTTATTTACACTGTGTAAAAGTTTATGATTTCAAGCCATAATGTGTCACTAAGAAATCTTGCTTGAGTCCTAATTAAATATCCAGAGGTGTTCAGGTGCAGCAATATACTCACACCCAAATAGAGACATCACCTCTGAGAGGTGACAAGGACTGGGAGACCCCTGTGAGCAATTTAGCTGCTGGCTGATTACCATCTCGAGCCATCTCCACCCCGTGGCTACGTAGTAGTGTGTGTAAAACAGGCTGAACCTCAGTATTGCCCTGCCAAACTGTGACTTAATGCTGTTGGGATCAAGCTTTTGGTGTTTCCCAGTTAAATTTCTTCAGAAAACACCTCATGAAGGCTTCTGCTTTGGCAGCTTGAGTCCATGTTGCAGAGGAGAGATTGCTTTGCCTTCCACTCCTACCAGCTATTGCTCCAGGACACAACTGGGCTGTGCGGGTGGGATTGTGTGGAGAGCTGGCTTTGCTTTCTCTTTAAGAGAATACAATTATACATACGAGTCATCTTAACATTTTTAATAAGTATCAGGGGTGGTGAATGGTCCTTTTGCCCCTTTTGTTGTGAGATCTGATCATGGGTAGCACACCATCCCAGTACTCAGGGCTTGGCATGCAGTCCTCCTCCTGCGTGGGCCGAAATTCAGGCTGAGGTTCTTTGTACTATGAAGGGGATGAGGTTGATGTGTATTCCCAAGTATCACTTCCTGCCAAGTCCAGCAAACTTTTTCTTTGGGGCCTCATCTTAATAAAGTATAGTGAGGCCAGGCTGTGGCAGCCTCAGAAGTCATAAATGATTCCTTGTAGCTCATTCAGTAGACACTGTCCTAAAAGCTGCCTCCATCACCAGCGAATTATGCAGTACCAACAGTGGGAGCAAATCAAAAGCCAAACCTTGCCATGAAACACAGACACCAGTTTCTGTTTCTTTGCCAATTCTGTTGCATGTTTACTTTCACGATTCCCGTCACTACTTCAAGGTCTTTTTTGTTTGAAGAATGGTTTGAAATGCCCCCTTCGCTCTCTATGGTTTATCTTGCCTGCCACTTGGCCATAGCATATACCACGGGCATCAGGCTGCTCAGCTCTCTGCCATGGATATGATCATTTTCTTCATTTGCCCAAATACCTCTCCAGAGCAAGTCTCAGGTGGATTTATCTCATTATGTGTTACAGGAGTTTGAGAGGATCCCTTTTCCTGGGGAAAGCAATGTCCTGCATTTCCAGTGGGCTCATGAAGGCCCTCAGGTGCCTGACTACAAATCGCTGTTGCTGGTGCAATTTCTCCTGTAGGCTGAGGTTTTATTCCTTTGTCATATCATTACTATAAAAAACATACTTATAATTTTAATACTGTCACTTTTATACTGGGAATACCGTGCTTTGTACCATATCCTTTAAAATGGTATTGAACCATCCTGTACAGTCAGCAGGTGTTTATGTCTATGTGTTCTTCAAGGCTTGTGAATAATATATAATTTGTTCATCTGTACTGGAGTTTACTATGTTATAGTCAATGCTCTCAGACACACATTTTTTTAATGTTTCATTTTTCTGTTCCCTTCCCTTCAATCTCCTTCCAGGCTATTTTAAACTCTTTCACAGGCAACCTCATATTTCTTGCATAATTATCTGTGAAATTTGTTGGACCACAGAGCATGGAATAACAGAAAAGCACCTGCGCTGGCTTTTGAAATCAGTCACAAAGGGACTTTCATGCAGGTTGTGCGTGTTGCCAGTGCTTTTAGGAAATGAGGTGGGTTTAACAGTGGTCAAAACCAAAGAGGAAGAAGGAAGGTGCTGCTAAAATGTTTAGCAGTATCTCTCCCTCTAAATTGTACCTGTAAGAAAGGCCTCTGCAGACACCTAAGGTGATCCCCTTCCATGTTTTCTGCAACACAGGATTTGAAGCATTAACTCTCAGGCAGTAGGATTAGTGGTTTAGTCTCCATGGTCTGCTCTTGTCCTGTTTTATACCGGTCATGCATCAGGGGAAAGAGAAATCATTCACTGATACCAAAAAATAAAATGAAATCAAACCAGTGTTTCCCTTTCTCACAGACTGGCTTTGGATCACCTCAAGTTTCAGATCATTCCACAGTGTATGAAATATTAGCACACGTGTACACACTTCAGATTTCTGTCAGTTTGAGGATCACAGGACCACCATGTGGTCCTGTGAATTTGCATCACACTTCATCAGGACAGCGCTACCAAACCAGACACGAGTATTACCGACCAGTGGGAGCACCCTGACTTTCAGTGCCTCTCTGGGCCAGCACCTCACGCCTCTCCAGTCATGCTGCTGGATGGTTGTTGCTGCTCATCCTTATTTTTCCATGTGCAGTCGTTGGAGCAGGGAGAGGACGGCATTCACAGCACACATCCCATTCGCTGGTGCTTGCCCTCCTTTCTCTCACCCAGGACCCACAAACCAAAAGGTCCCATCTGGTCTGTCACTCCTGAGGCAGACCGTAAGTGCAGCCACCCTGTTGACATCAGCTCGTTTATTTTAATTTTTACATCATGGGTGAGACGCCTATTGCGGAACGAGCATCCATAATTCAGGAGTGCCGTGTTACTTCAGGACAGAGGTGCAGCACAGCCCCTCGTGCTGGTCCTCAGCCCTCAGCATCCTCCCTCAGCACTGGTGCTTCCCCAGCTTCCTCCAGCTGGGAGGTGGGCATGGGATACACAGACACTTCCCGGCTCTCCCTGGAGTGAAGGCAGGATTCGAGCCTTGTAGAGACAAATGAAAGACTCCTATTGACTTTGGGTCAGGTCCTTAGTAAAAGCTTTGTTAGAGATAATCCTGTATCTATCAGCACTTACATCAAGTGAAAACAGTTCACAGTCACAAAGCCAATAGTTTGCTATTTATCTAATGTGTACTTTGGGTGGTATCATCAGAAAGCCTTTTTTTTCCCACTCTGTGAAAATACTTTCAATCAATTCTTATTTCTTGAAGAAAGAGGGAAAAATGCTTTTTGAAATCCAAGGAGTCAGCTTCTCATCCCTCTAGCTGTGCTTCAGCCTAGATAAGAAGAGATCTCAGGGTCCCGTATTATTAATTCACTGTCTATATGAATAACGAGCAGCCTTGGTGAATTATTCCACACTCCCGGGAAAATCTATAGCCCTGTCCTTCTGCAGCACCACTGGAACCAAGCAGTAAGCTCATATTTATTTTTATTTGGTGAATTCAGATGACTTCATTTGTAAGGAGGAAAAAAATGTCTCTTTTCCCCACTGACATCCATTTAGTAACAAAAAAAGTCACAGAATATTGCACGTGCTGTTAAAAAAAAAGGAGAAGGGGGGAGAGAAGTCTTTACTGAAATATTTTAGGCTTTCGTTTTGTCCAGATCATGTCTTCTTGAAACACCCTTGCAGCCACCCTGAAATCGCAGCCAGATCCTGAGAAGGGCTGACTTCAGAGGGAGCAAAAGCAAAGCTGGCAGTGGCCATGCAGAGTAATTAATTCGTTTACCCAGGCACAGAAGCTCTCATCACCAGTTTGCCTTCCCTTTGCAGGGCAGAGGCTGAAGGGAGCAGAGGGCCTGACCCTGCCGATGGTGGGTGAGACTTCGTGTCAGAGCACAGCATCAGCTCCTGAACCCAGACCATCAGGGAGCAGCCTGGGGAGAGCAGAGAGGCTGTGCTTCTCCCTGAGCAAGTGGATGTGCAAACAAATCTCTGAGTGGGCATATGGATATATATCGATGCATATATATATATATATATATATATAAAATATACATATATGTATATGTGTATTTCTGTGCACACGCTGCAGAGCCACCCTGCCACGGGCGGTGCCTTACAGCACCCAGAGCTGCTCAGACACACAGGGATGTTTTTCTGTGATTAAGGTACACACAGGCAGGACATTCAAGGAGCAAACCTGCAGCCCACCTGAGCCAGTCTGCAGTGAGAGCTTCCCAGGTAGGTGCTCCCCCATCTCCCAGCGAGGGCTCTGCCTTTCGTGCCGCAGGCGAACTGCACCACGCCCTGGGGAGAGGGAAATGGATGGTCCTATCTTTCTGGAGTGAAGATGGTGCAGCTAATGAGAGCTTCTGACTGTAGGTTTGTGTGAGTACCTCTTCATCGCAGCTATAATTTGTCTCCCCACCTATGTCTTCTATTTCTTTCTTTTTCCAGTGACGTTGTGGTTTCCCGCACAGCAAAGCAACCACCCTTTTTAATATCAAGCTCATAGAACAGCTCACTAATCCACCCCTGATGAAATGCAGAGAGCCCACTTAAATCCCAATTTCCTCAGGAAAAGCATTTTGTTTTTCTACTAAAGAGGGGTAAAAAAGGCCATAAGTCATGGCAGTATCTCCATCTGTGTGAGGGGTGGTCGCTTTTCCAGGCTCCAGCTGACAGATTTCAGTGCTGACACAAAGGGAGCAGAGCCCTCACAGCCAACCAAGGTGCACTAACAGCATCCCTGTGGTGAAATTAGGGAATGGCATGGCTCTGGAGCAGTGTGAAGACACACAGGAACATATAATTACTTCACCTCCATACAGAGGAAAGTAACCTTTCACTCAAATACTTGCAATAAACCCGCTAGAGGCTAAATGGAAAAACAGTAGGAGTTTTCTCCTCTGTAAGGTAGCATTAAGTGTTAATCACAGCTCTGGAAAGAGCCTGGGAAGAGGGTTTGGAGGCAGGGAGGGCAGCTGGCCACACCAGTGTGCCAGGCACCACAGGGAAAAAGAAGCACGAGCTGGAAGGGAAAAGAGAGCCTAGAGAAAATTCCCTTGCAGGGATGAAGCCACAGGCAGGACCATGGGTTCAGGTTAAGGACTGGTCAGGCTCCCTGGAGAGCACAGAGGAAACCAGGACAAGGGGTTTCACTGCTTTGCAGACACAGATCTGCTTTGCTGAGCCCAGAATAGGAGACTCAGCCCCCTGTGACCCATGTACAGATATACAGACGGTAGATCTAGGGGCAAAAAAACTACAGCAGTGCTAAGGAAGGTTTCTCACAACAACCCTTTGGCCAGCAATGCTGAGGGAGAGATTTCCAAAAGTCAGGAAGGTACAGTCTGGTGTGTATCCGCCCTGCATGACAGCAAGAGAAAGAGGTTTGCTACCATTTACTGCATCTGTGTGGAGAGGTGATCCAGCTGATGGAGGATGTGTGGTGTCTTAGGAGCAAAAGGGTTAAACCTTGACACGCTGCCTTTAAACAAGCACTGGGTTCAT
The DNA here is from genome assembly GCA_013397755.1 of Cnemophilus loriae. Taxonomy (NCBI): domain Eukaryota; kingdom Metazoa; phylum Chordata; class Aves; order Passeriformes; family Corvidae; genus Cnemophilus; species Cnemophilus loriae. The sequence continues at coordinate 1,860,642 of VZTF01001529.1, read as the reverse complement.
CTTTTCCTTGTGTGGCAAAGCACATGCGCACAGCCCAAGTGCAGCATCCAAAATGCTCTCGGAGAGCGGTTTGACACCCAGAGGCAGATTTTCAGCTGGTGTAAACTGGCTCTTGAAACCCTGAGAGACTCGTTAGTTTGTGCCAAACGAGGGCACGGTTTGTTGAGTTTAGGAAAATGGACAGGATGGTGAGTGGCTATTAATCCTTGCTCGCAGTCCTCAGGGAATGTGTGGGACCAGCATCCAGCTAATCGGTGGCCAAGGGGAGCTGAGGGGAACATTAGGGTCGGGTTAGCATCTGTGCTGTACCCTCTCACACCAAATCCTGGCAGGGATTCTGATGATAGTTTATCCTCTCACACCAAATCCTGGCAGGGATTCTGATGATAGATTATCCTCTCACACCAAATCCTGGCAGGGATTCTGATGATTGTTTTATTCTGATGATAGACGTGGAAGACCGTATTACTAAGTGGCTAATTATGCATAAGCTCACGCCATCCATCTTTTCTGCATCGGAGACTGTGGTTTTGGTGCACTGTGAAATGCTGTGTGCCTACAGGTGTCTCTAATACACTCTAGAAAATACGTGATAGGAGTATTGCAGAGCCAAGAAGTCTTTTTTTCCTTTTCTTTCAAAGCTACCTTCCATCTATAAACATGGAGCTAGTTCACAAGGCTTACGTGTGGTTTGTAGGATTAGAGTTTGAACACAGAAGAAGTGGATGATTAAGTAAAAATGAAAAATGTTCCTCCACAGTGCACTCTCTTTAAATTAATAAATGAGAACTTGAAGCTATTACACACTGAAATTTTAAAGAGGCAGTGACCAAATCTTTGAATGAAGCAAACACGTCATTTATCCTTTTACTGATGCAGAGAGTTCAAATAGGAGTCACTAATTTAGCACTGAGAGTGTCTGTTGTGTTGAACTATGTGAATTAATCTGGCAGCTGCAACTAGAGGTGGGCAAGTCAACAAGTGTTTAATTGATTTCAGAGGATCAATTATCCATACAATTGATCACAGACACATTTACAGTCCCTCCTCTCAGAATACAACCAGGTCACTGTAGGACCCAAGCCCCTCAGCAGTTTGTCAGTCTGTTGTCTGCTTTGGGAGATTTTTTTTGCATTAGTATTGCAGAATTGTCTTCAGTTTAGGAATCAAGTAAGGATGTTGCAAGCAGGGGATTTATATCAAATCTTAGACTTTGTGCTGAGGAAGTGTGATACTCAGCATGTAAATAGCCTTCAGATTTTGGAACAGGTCTCTACATGTAGGTGTCAAAAAGCAGTTTACTAATCCTGTATATTGAATAAAGCATCATTCCTGTTTGGGAATTGTTTTCATAGACCATTCATTTTGTTACAAAAACGGCTCAAGGTTAAGCAAGATGGAGGATGGCAAATTTCAACAGTATTTTAAAAGTGCTGCCTCTCCCTTTTGAAACCATCATGCTAAAGACAGTAGTGGAGAAAGGATCTGTGCTCCACAATTCAAGCATTCTGCCCTTTGTCATTAGTACATAAAAGCTATTCTGCAGGCAGATGGATTGCTTTTAATATGTGGGTTTGTGTAATCATTTCCTTTTGATTACAATTCCTAGGCAGCAAGCACACAGCAGAGTTTTCAAGATGCATGTGCATGGTCAGTACATTTTTTTTTTAATCTTCCAAATGTGCCCAGAACTCAGGAACAGCAAGGTGAAACATCAGCACAAGCCATCACTCAGGAATGAAATGGAGAAGCAAATGACACTGTCTTAACTGAGGACAAAGGCAAATCTCCCATTAACTCAAATGAGAGTAGAAAACATCTCTCTCTATTGGTTTCCTTATTACAAAATGCCCTCTCCTTTTTCTCCAGACCCCTCCACGAAATACCATCAAATACGGTTGTGTATAATATAGTCATGCAAATAACAAATGAACTCTATTTCCTTTAGAAGTTTCCTTTCCTCCTTTTGAAAATTCCCAGCTGGACGAACACTTTTTGAAACAAGAGCACCTGTAGTCCCTGTTACGTATAAAACCCCAAGCCCGTCAGTGCAGTGAACACCTGTATCACATTGGTTATCCAAGGACACAGGTACCCATTGCTCTGAGCAGGGTGGGGGACAGGACAGTGAGCACTGCCTTACACCACAGAGCACAGCACAGAGCAGCAGAGGAGAAAATCTGTATGGTTTTGGACAGGTTGTGTTTCCTCTGGGATTCAGCTCAGTAGCAGAGGCCCAGCCTCATCACTGCACTGCTGCTGTTCATTTCTCTTGTTTGTCTGTGCATTGTGATGAAGTCGGGTGATCTGAATGTTGGGCAGGGAATCAGGTGAGGTGTTTGTGGCAGAGCTGGAGAAGTGTAGTGCCTCCCTCTAGCACTGGGACTGCTCCTTTCCTGGGGTGGATGTGCAGTTCCAGCCACTCTGCCTCAAAAAAAGGGGTGAATTAACTCGTGGGGCCAGGTGTGGAGAGAGGCTTTGGCTGCTCGGGAGAACACGCAGCCTCTGCTGAGAGAGCAGGGTTGTAGGGCAGCAGAGCAAAGGATGGGGGAGCAGGAATCTGCTGTTGGATCAGAAATCTGCTGTCAGACCAAGGATGGAGAAAGGCTAAGAAAACAGTGGGGGTTTAATTGATATCAACTCCCCATCATTAAGTGTAGCTTGGAAATTAGAAGACCAGTACCACTAGCTCTAAGAGGGGGTTGGCAACAGCTTCCCACTAGGGATGACAGCTGGTTTTGAAGACTTCCAGTGTCTTTTGTCACATCCACAAAATGCAAAGTAATTGGTATTATTTGTTCAAATAACACTGCGGCATGCTGGTGAGCAATGGGTGGATCACAGACATAAAAGCCAAGACAAAATGCTGTAGAGCAGACTCATAAAATTCATTTTTATGTTAGAGATCGAAAAAAAAAACCCTCTTCAAGTCTTTAGTTACAGTTTGGCTTTATTTGATACAATCATTTTTTATTGTTTGGTTGACCAACATTGGTATCTTTTTTTTATTCATTTATTTGCAATAACCTGCTGATAAATCAGCTTTAGCAGTGGAACCAATTAATTCTCCAATGTAAATATTGACTTAGATATTTTTAATCTATTCTGTCAGAGATGGCAGTCCTGGACTTCCCTGAATGAGCAATAATGAGGCAGCATTGCAGAATCCTTTTCTACTACTCCTCTGAAACAGCACTTGTGAATTCTGTGTGATTACTGCAGGAAAAAAACCCAAAAACCACAGCATTTGCATACACAAATTAAGTAAATTATAGTTTTGCTACCTGGCTTGCATTCTACCAATGACCCCTGGTGCCCACAAGTGAGGGTTCTAGCAAAATGTATCCATGTGAGTTTGCAGAGTTCCCAGCTGAGCTGCTCATTTACACATGGCAGGATGGAAACTGTGATCAGAAATGATCTGTGATTACAATAGACATGGTCTGAATGTGTTTTGTGTAGCCAGGCTGAATGAATAGAATGAATGGGGGAGGTTTTGAAATTCCTAAAATTCAAACGTAGTTGCAAATCACCCAGGTCTGTGTTTTAGTGTTTCATGGTACCTTTTGAAAGCTGATACAACTTCCTAATAGAGGGAATAAATTGACAAACCAGGTTAGAAGCTTAAGCTGTGAAAGTAACAACCCTTATTCACAGGTCTTCAGTGAAACCTCCTGCAAGTGTGTGCTGAATCCTATTTCTGAAATCATCAGGAGCACTCATTGGTAGCTAGCTTTGGGTTAGACCCCTTCCATCTGAATCGCTTTCATTTTAAACTCATTATTTATGGTAAGCATAGCCACACTCTTCATGCATTTTGCATATTCAGTTTTCAAGCCAAAATATAGGAGCTGCATTAGCTTCAGTGCTCCCAGCAGGTAATCAGGCTCCTGCAATATCAAACCTTATGTCACCACCAGTATTAGGCTGAAATAGTCCTACCCTCACAAGGACTGTGCCTGCCCAGCTCCTATTAAAATTAATGGGCACTGGGCAGCCATTCCCTCTAGGCAGCTTTGGAAATATCAGCCAAAATGCAGTTGTAAGTATTAACCTTTAGGAAGTTAGTGTTGGCAGCTTCCCACTGCTCTGTGCCGGCTTCCAAAGCAAGCGGCTGTGCTGAGGCATGAGCCCAGCTCTGCTCTGATGGGACCTGCTCCTCTGGGCTGCTGTGGGAGCAGCTGGGGGTGAGTGGCACCTTCGGGCTGGTTGGGCACCTTCGGGCTGGTTGGGCACCTTTGAGCTGGTTTATCACCTTTGGGCTGGTTTGGGCACCTTTGGGCTGTTTGGCACCTTTGGGCTGTTTGGCACCTTCGGGCTGGTTTGGCTGAGCAGAGCCTGGGCAGCCCGGAGGGAAATTGCCAGGCTGCCCTTCCTCTCCTCCCAGGAGCAGCCTGCACTGAGCGTGGCTCTTTCCTGGTCATCAGAGGCCAAGGAAGCCCCATAAAGGTCAGTAGAGGCGGTGTGAAAATGCTGCTCTGACTCAATGTCGATGTCTGGGGCAGAAATGCCAAAAATATTGCGGGCTGACTGTGAAAATAAGCATATTTGGTATGGGAAAAAAAATTGTCTGTGAATGCTTTTATATATTAAACCTTGTAAGGAACTTTGACTTGCTGATTTAATATTCTTTAATTGGGGGTTTTGGGGTTTTTTTTCCTTTCCTGTCTGCATTTGCAAAGTAAAATAGTCTGGCATTTTAAAAGAAAAATAGGATTAGAATAATTTATTATTGGATTACTATTAAACTAATAGAAACAGCAATATAAAATCACGTTTATAAACAACCTCCGGGTCTCAGGTCTAATCCATACAGATGGTGACCTGTGAGGAAGCAGTGTTCCAGGAATAAATTTGCTGGTTTAGACTGGAGGGTTTCAACCCAGCTAATAAACTCTCAGTGGTGCATGTCTGAAATGTTACTGAAGTAGCTGGAGAGCAAACTGTCCCCTGTTCCACTTTTTTTCACCAAATAGTTCTAAAATAACCAAAGTGTAATCACCACACTCAGCTAGCAGATTGTTCATGGACACAAAATACAGTCCTAAATCAAATAAATTGCTAACTGTGAAGCATTTGCTAGGCTCTGCTTTGCATAGTATGAGATAAGAAGCAAATATAACGCACTGGTCTCTATTACTAAATGCTGCTAAAAATGCAAAGTGATAAATGTGCTCTTTCAATTTCAATATAGCATCATTAGCAGAGCAACCCTGTAAGGATCACCTGCATCTTAATGACCTGCATCTTCACCACCACTGTGAGTGCAGCTCTGTGGTTTTTCTGGGTACCTATGGCATTTTAGGAAGTATTAATGTTATTTTGCTGAACTCAGTTGCATTTTTGGTCTGGTGTTCTTGATTTTTTACTTTCCCTTCCTAAATATGAGCGTCTAGTAGTGAGAGACCTGGAGGAAATGTGTAGGCAGGGACGTCAGCAGTGCTGGCAGATCAGAAGAAGCTGAAGGGCCAGCCAGAGCCCTTCCTGGCTCTGCTGAGTCCACAGGTTTTAGGCAGAATTATGAGCAAGGCTTACTGCAGTATCCCTGTGCTCAGGGTATGGATCGTGCACTTGTTCTGCCGGCTTTTCCTGAAATATTAGGTCTTGCTCCGTGTAGCTTTGTGTAGAATACAAATCAGCCATCTTGGTGTGGCGTCCTGCTTGTACAACACATTTTGGTTATGTCTACCCTTGTATTTGCTCACTTCGTGGCATGCTACAATATGTCAAAGAATGTAGATGCTGCTGCTTCCTATATAATTTTTCAGCTAAAAATGACAGGTGCCTGGAATTATTACCGTATTGTTTTGGTTTGGGGTTTTTTCACTAAGGAAACAACACCACAGATGTTGAGAGGTTCTTCCCAGGAGTTTTGCAGAGACCAAGGGGGCTATACTTGCACTCTGAAATCTAACAAAAAAATACAATCTGCTATTTTATGCTGCAAAACAAGGCAGGCATCCAGCAAGGGCAGGAGCACAGGCTTCACGTAGTGAGAAGAAAAACTGGGCTGTGGGCAAGACAGGAGTAAAGAGAAGCCACTCTGCAGAGTGTCAGCAGACTAGCTGTGTAGGTAATACTGGATGCAGTAAATAACCTCAAATATTTGGATTTATTTTTCCTGTTTTTGAAACCTGAAAGAATGTACAATAAATAGATTAAAGACATGCAATGTTCAGATCAGTGGTACTGGACCTGTGAAGGATGAGACAAAAACAGAGCACGGGGGGCAGTTCCACAGGGTCGTGGCTGACAGTCTGGGGAAACCCTAAGGTAAAAGGAGATATTCCTACAGCCTGCTTTTCATTCCCATCCAAAAATACCCTTCCTTCCAATTTCTCTTTGGTGTCAAAATAAATGAAAATGTTTCATAGTGATTAATGGTGTGCTGGCTACACAGTGAATGCCAGTAGGGATGCAGCTGATCAGCAAAGAGGATATTTTCAGAAAACCTCATCATATTTTGTTTTGACTTTATGCTGACACGTTGAATTTTGGCACAAAAAAAAGTGATGTAATTCAGCCGGTTGCATAGGCAAGAGTACGAGCTCACACTCAGACACACACGGGGAGAGTCAGTCCCACGGCGATTCTCTGGTGGGAGATACCTCTCCAGAGAGATGCTCCATCACTGCACACATGCTGGGCTGCTGGCCACCACGTGCACCTGGATTGTCCTGCCCAAGGAGCGTCCCTGTGGTCTCCAAGACCACCCTGTGCTGCGTGGCACTGTGGGACCCAACACGTGCCACCTGTGAGAACAGAAGGAGGTGACAAATGTCACCGTGTCCTTGTTTCCTTTAGCAAACAGTTTAGTTATTTAAAAAGTGCTTAAAAGGTTTTGGAGGAAGGACCAAAAAAATCTGCAACCTAATGCAAATTAACTCTGTGCTTGTAGGTTTTGATGGAGCTGGTTATACACAAAGCCTGTGCTGTGTGTATTCACCTGGAGACCTAAACAATTATGTAGAAAAAAGAACAACAACAGCACAATATTGTTGCTTTCACTGCCATTGATCTTTAATTTCCCACTTCAATTTTGCCTTCTAGATTAAGGGGGTGTTTTTTGTACTGCTGTGTATGTGAGCTGTTTAAAACTTGCTTGAGATTTCAATTTCCAGAGGGTTCTGTTGGCTGAGGTTGTGGCTTATCTAATATTTTGACTAAGTCCAAGCTCTGTGCTGTAAAAGTCAATTTAGTTTTAAACTGTTGTTTTCACCACTGCAGTGAATAATCCAATTTTTAATTATTTTTTATGTTATTTTTTTATTTTTTGAGTATTATTTGCTGAAAATTTAGTTGTTTGTCATTACTGTACTATTAGTGGAAGGGACACTGGAGAAATCAAGCCTCGCTGGAAAAGATTGTTATCCAGTGTAATGTATTGATCAGGTCAGGCAGTAAATTAACAGGAGCAGAACACCATTAAATTTTGAACTTAATTGCCTTCTACTCTTAATTTCTATTGGATATAATCAATAGGTGCCAGAGGAAAGTTAAAAGAGTTATTTAGCAAGCTGCTATTTCCTGCAGCATAATGGAAAACTAATGTTTCATCTTCTAGTTGATGCAAATAATTTGTAGTTTGAGTGTAGCCACTTAAGCATTTTATCAAAGACTCACTTTTAGTTCTGTCTTGATTAATCTTCATCCCTCCAAGAAAGAAACATGATTTAGTGGCACAATCTGTTTTGGCTTAGCTGCCCCTTTGGTCTTTGTTTCTCTGGAGGATCTCTCCAGTCTCCATTCCCACCTCCAGCCATGCACACCCTGAGTGTTTCCAGGGGAGGGTTTTCAGGCCAGTACCTCTCAGTGTAATTTCCTTGTCCAGGGAAATGCCGTGCTACAGCCAGTGGAAATGAAGGCCATAGCCTTGGTCTTGGCTTTTCTTCTTGGTTCTTTTCCCAGCTTGTTTGGGAAAGTTGCTCATTTCTCTTATTTTCCTGCGTGAAAAACACCAATGTGGCCAATTGCCTTCACCAAAGGCTGATGCCAAGCTGGTGTTGCACTTCCTTGCTGGTCTCCCTGTGCTGATGATACACTTTGTTCTCCTCCCCAGCCTCACTTTGTTACTCCCTCTATCTCACATTTCCCTCTATAGTAAAATTTTGGATAACTTTTTTAACTTGCTGTTGAATTTCAGTATTGCTTATGCTGCTGTAATCTAAACCCAGTCCCTTATAAATCAATATCTCAGTGCTATTATTATTTTTACATCTCTTTGAGCACTCTTTCCATTACCTGGTCTTCTGCTGATAAAATGCTGCAGAGGAAACACCGTGTTTCAGGTGGCCCCATGCCAAAGCCGTGTGCCCAGTGTCACTGCCCTGTGGAATTACAGGAACATAAAAAAGCCATTGAACGGAGGATAGACATCTGATGCAAATTAGGGAATTATTGCAAATTTTGGTGGGCCTTGGAAACTGTATTACTGAAGCAGCACGCAGAACAAAACAGGCCAAGGTAATCATACCTCATATTTTACAACGGTGTCAGTTCCGTGCCAGTGGTGCTACTCCATATTTATAACTTTATATTGGCATGAGGCAATTCACATTCAAGCTAATGGGAGTTTTCCAGGAGCATTGATTCAGGTTCCTGATGAGAAATGAGTATAGCTCCTTTTGCTCATCTTCAAAGCAGAAATAGCAGTTAGAGTTGAGAAGAGTCTACCTGAAGTTTTATGAAGTGGAGCATAATGATGCACCAAATGAACAGGCCTTCATAGAAGTCTCATTTTCTAAGAGAGTTGACCTATACTTGCTCTGAAAACCAAGTGTCTACAGGGAGTGGTAAGTTATCCACCTCGAAATAGTGACAGTGAGTGATCCTTGCTCTGAAACCTTGACCTACATCTGTCCACAACTCTCTCTATTATGAAATGTATATTACGGGTATTTACTGGGAGCACATTTGTTTTTATTCAAGTCCTGTATATTAAAAAAAAACATTGCTTGCTGTCTGTGCAAATTCAAAAACTGCCAAATCATCAGAAGAGCTGCGTATGAATTTACCTCTTTGACAATTATTCCTTGTCACATTATTCTGGTTAACAGAGAATTCATCACAGTGGAGAAGAAAAAATAAAGCCTCTTGACAGTTACAAGAAATTACCTGTGCTTACAATAATATATTTTCAGAGGGAAGGCTGGAGGGCAGAGTTGGACAGTGCTGAAGCTGTACCACCTGCAGTGATGTCCTGTGACCATCATTGGCCTGGACTTTACCTTTGCAGAGGGAAGACTTGTTTGTCTGTGTTACAGACTAGCAGGAATTGTGGAAGGTTCACAGTCCCAGCTCCCCAGAGAGGCTGAAATTCTCCTGTTTTGGCCATTCCACTGGAGTCCATCACATCACTGGACTTTATACTGGGAGGAGACTGAAGAGGTGGTGCTGTGCCTCTTGTATATTTAGGGGACTGAACCACAGAGCCCAGGTGCCCATGGAAGCCTCTGGCCAAACAGGAAATTGGACATGGGGCTAATTGAGTGCCCCTGGCCAGGAGGGTGCCAGCAGCTATAATGGCATTCCCATTTCCCATGAAGAGCTTCTCCTCGTGTTTCACTCTTCTGCCAAGAAAAAGATAAAAGGAGATTTTTCTCTGTCTCACTGAGGAGAATCCTCTTTTCATCCAAATGAATTATGCTGTCTTTGAGGCGCCAGATTAATCTGTCTGTGATATTCCTCTTGCTTTGCTTCCAGACTAACACATTATCTGTGTTCCTTCTTCCATGATCTACTGGTGCAAATGAAAGCTAACACACATGGTAGGCTGGAAAGACTGCTGCCCACTGCCATGGAAATCTCTACAGGAACAACTCTACCCTGCTGGAGAAGAAAGGTGCATAATAAAACAACATTTATGTTGAGGTTGATTACAAGGATAATTTGGTGCAGTTGAAGCTCCTTCTCTGACTTGCTGTCATCAGAAAAACTTTGTGAACCATAGATTATTGCATTTTAGGTACACACAGCAGGACAGGCAGACAAGGTAGGAAGTCTCAGAGACACACATGAATTAGGATTAAATGGAGCAAACTAATTCTCAATCAGATCTAGTCACCACTAAAACAAAGAAGATGGAAAAAGACAGGATCAAAATTAGCGAGCTAACAGATTGCATTTCTGGTTGGGAAGAAGTTCTGGGTTATGAAATGCTGGTGGATTTAAAGCTCAATTCTACTCTTATTTGTCAGGCACATTTGTAAAGCATATTTGCAGTGCTCACCTTCTAGCTGAATCAGGGCAGTGAGTTTTTGTTTTTCCAGGAGTGCTGGTGGTTTTACAGCTTAGCCTTGGCAGAAGTCTGCTTGTGGTGATATACAATTCACATCATGATTAGGCTGGGCACTGCAATTGTTGCTGCTCTGTCTATTCTCTGCTGTGTTTGTAAAAGGATCAGGATTGGAGCTGTGAGGTTTTCTTGTGATCTCTAAATCCAGAAGTGTATTTGCACTGTTTTTATCCCCAGAAAGTTATCCACTGCTCACAACTTGCTTTCCTGAGAAATAGTCAGACAAGACATTTTGGGAAGCAGGATTTTTTGTGCATGCTGTGTGCAGTATTAAGAAATATACCAGACAGCAACTCTAGTTATGACCCAAAACCTCCACAACAACAACAAACCCCTAAAACCCAAAAGAAACAAGAAAAAGTAATCTGCCAAAAGGACCCAGCTTTTCAAAGATTTTGCAAGATAGTTCTGGGAGTTTCAGGCAAAGATATATTCTTTGCATAACTGTTCAAACTGAGTGCATTGACTCTATGCATAAACTGTTTTCAATTCTGTCTTGTCATTCAGTCTAAAGAGTGTTTTGGTGGCACTTTGGAGTTTCTCCAAACATTGGTACTGGCAGGTGTAAGACCTTTGGACTCTGCCGAAGGGGAGCTGAAGGGAAGCTCCAGTTTCTGGAAGAAGCTTTGCCATTAGTTTCGTGGCCAGCAGAACTAACAAATGATGGCTGCAGGAAAACTGTGCAACAGGCTGACAGTGGAAAGATCTTTATTTGGCATCACTGGAAATATGAGTGTGAAACCTTGCCACGTATTTGCACATATTGTTCGAGAGTTTCAGCAAAACAAGGAGATTTCCACGTCTTGGTCCTGAATGATAAGCAAGTGCATTTTATAAATATGTGTCCAGCACTGCCATAAATAACAATTTCTCTTTTTGCCTTTGCAAGCCATCATCAGGAGGTGATGGCATCACCTCCTCATTCCTACCCTCCATCTACCCACAGAGCCATGAGAGCATGCATGTAAAAATGTATTAAAATGTCAGCCTTGCAATTTAAATGTCAACTCTTCAATCTTATTCCAGTACATTTAGACCCTCCCTTGCATACGGTGTGGCTGGCTTCTTACAATTCTAGTTTTCTTCAAAATTACAGAGGAGGCATCCGTGGCCCTTTCTGATAGTTCCATTTGTTACTGTCCCCTTGCAGAACACAAATGTAATGCAGTGTGCTCTGCTGAGAGAGCAGTCCCAGGCAACCCTTTAGGGATATTAAATACACAGTTCCATTGTGTTCGTGCTGATCTGAGGCCCTTTTGCTTCACCAGAGTTTAGCAGGCTCTTGCTGAAATGCTGCTGGGATCTGGCTTCACTGTGATATCTCCCAGCATCTCTGCATGGGGGGGATGATGCTGCAAAGGTGTGTCCCTGTTTCCCATCTCTTTCAGTGCCCTGGAAAGAAAGAAAACACAGAATTAGGTATGTAGGTATAGATATATATTGATGTGCAATCCATTTCACAGCTATCTGGTTGTCTAGATGTTTTTCTTTGCTATCCTGTGTAGTTTTTTCAGGGACTACAAGGGGAGCCATTTGGCATCATTGCTGAGTGATGCTTTGGTGGGTGCTGCAGGTTGCTGAAGAGCACAAACACACCTCTGCTGCACTGCTGAAGCTGCAGACACAGCCTGCTCCTCCCTCTCTCGCCTTAGTGCAAACTGGTATTCTAGAACTCACTTTCAAAGACTGACAGCTTCCAGGGAGTTACCCAAATTCCATGTTTGGGCACCTAAACAACTTGCCCTTGGCGGTTTTCTAAATTAAAAATTACAGTTTAAAACAGATAGCACTATCTATACAATTCATTTTCTCATATTTATTCAATTTGAAATTAAGACCAAATACAATGAGTGTAAAAAATAAATGTATATAACTGTTTGGCTTTTGAAGAATTTCCTCCCAAACAGTAATAATAAATGTATATGTGTACATTAAGAGATTTCTCTGAGGTCAGATTTTTTTAGTATTATTGTTATTTAGCTAGTTAAAATCTTATGGCAGTTCTTATGGCCATTCTTATGGCCATGCCCTTCTATTCCACTGCCCACAGAAAGTGGAAGGGATTGCCTCTGCCTCTCTCTCTGGCAGAGAACACAAATATAACCCAACATTTTCACTGAAGGATCAGAGATATTTTTACCATTTTCCCCCATGTCCTTCAGAGCAGCTTGTACAATCCACAGTGATCCAGGGACAGGAATATGCTTTCCCTTCTATCTTGGCAGAGTTTTACAATGTCAAGGTAGGGCCTGAAAAGTGCTTTGAGATCCTTGCAGTAGAAGTGTTGAAAAGGCACGGGAAACTGCTCTGGTGTGATGAGACACCAACTTGGCTGCAGCATGAGCCCTCTCCATTACTACAAAAGCCTTTGGAGGTCAAAAGCTATCCCAACTTGACTATTTCCACCTGCTTTTTAATAGAAAAAAAAATGCTGATAGTGTTTGAATTATTCATTTATCTTAACATACAAAATGTTGAAGCACATCAGCCACTAAAGACCCTTCCTTGCAGAAGCCCTTCTGCATTTCCCCGGCCAGGGCTGCTGCTCCCTGCGAGGCAGAGCTGGAAGGTCTCCCCATGAGCTCCCAACACACAACTGAAGCCTTGAATGCTCCCTGGCCACGAATTGAGGCCCTGAATGCACGGTAACTGAATATTCATTTTGTCCATTCTTTAGAAAAATAGTTACAATTCAAAGTACAAGAATAGCTCCATTCATGAGCCACGATGTGAGCAAAGCCTCTGCCACCGGCGCCGTATCTGCATTTCTTAATAAGAAGCCAACAAAGCTGATATATTACCACGTATAAAAATAATGAAAAAGAGATATCCAGAGAGAGAAGTTATGTTTTTGTCACGAAATGATGTGGGTTGATTATAAGCACAGGTATCATTTCTCTCTGTTGTTCACCTCTCTGTGCAGAGCGGGACAATCAGGATGTGGAGTGCTCCTGCCGCAGGGCTGGGCGATATCAGGGTTTCAGCATTTGGAACAGCAGATACTTAGGGTAAAACTTTCCCCTGATTTGAGCTGAACTATTCATCACACACGTAGCTGTCATTAATCTTACATGCAGAGCCAGGCTTCTCATATTTCAAAACCTTTGGAGAGGCAGCTTTTTAATCTATATTTGGTTCTTCTTTTTTCCCCCTCTGAGATTGATTTCTCTTTGCATATAATGCTGCAGTAGTTTCAATTTAAACAGAACCCTGAAATAAAATACTCAAATTTAAAACCCTAGCAGAGAGAAGGGAAACAATTATCTTGAAATTCTTTTTTTTTTTTTGAGGTAAAAAACTTCAATGACAGCACTGCTGACTGCCAAAATTGACATGTATTTTAACTTCTGTTTCAAGCAATGCATTATCTTAATCACAACAAGAGGGCACATACTCCAGGATGGAGCCCTAAAATTCAATTAATCTCGGTAGTAATTCTCAAAGCAATTCATTATAATATAATGCAGCACCTTGAAGTGTCTAAATTACAGCAGCTGAAGATGCTTATTGGCCAGAGGCAGATGCAGAAGCTGCCCAGCAGCTCCTGGTGGCAAGTTCTAACTTCTTCTGCCTCCTCTCTGACACACCATTCCAGACAAAAGGCAGATCTGCTCCTATGAGCCAGGAGAATGCAGAAAAAGGACAAGGAAACAAAAATGTCAGGAAAAACGGGAGAAAAGACAGAATCGCTGTGAGGGCAGCAAGCGGCAGGGGGGTAAGGTCTAAGCTTATTCTCAAAAGTACATGAACTATGGCAGCTGCAGGTTATGAAGTATTCCTATCAAAAATTTCTTGTGAGCAAAATTTTTAAGTGGTTTGCATATCTCTCTGGGTTTTTGAGACAATAATATAGCTGCCTGCTCCTTATTTTGTAGGTCATTAATACAGCTCATACTCTAAACCCTTCTGTCTGCTAACATTCAGAAAGGATGTTCTCGGAATCCCAAGCTCTTTGCCATTTCGCAGAGCAGAGTTTGGACACAAAGCATTATAAATTCAGCACTGTGTGTCACTATGGGAACTGTTTCTGCTGCCAGACAGCGTTGGGAGTGAACTGGGAACTGCCTGTTTAGGCACGTGTGTCTGTGTGTGTGTGTCTGCCAGGCAGGCACATGCAAAAACATTCAAATGCAGATACGTAAATTTTACCATGAAGTGTTTGCACCTCTTTGCTTCCCCATTTCTTCTTATTTTGCTTCATTTAGCATAGATTATCCCGGTAAGTCTGGCAACCAGTCAATTACTGAATTCCTTTCAAAGGAAGGAAAGAGGAAGATTACAAAATTCATCAAGCTAGCATAAATCACCATATCTTCCCCACCTGAGGATCTGACCCTCTAACAGTAGTTTCTTTCTTCTTTATAAAGGTAATTATTCTATTAAAATTAATAGTAAAATGAATACTGCTGTGACTGAATTACGTGGGATAAGCGTGAAATACTGTGATCTGTTCTGCTATGAATTAGTAATTATAGTGTGCCCAGTGAAATTTGCATACTTTGCTCTCCTTCCCTGCTATCTGCCTTGGTTTAGCTGCCAGTGCTCTCTCCAGGGCTGGAGCTGGAGACTGCTGGTGGTTTATGCAAAGAGGAGGTGTTTGCAGAACATAGCACCCCTGAGTTTTAAGATAGCAGAAGAAGTTACAAGATAAGCTTGGGTTTGTTTGGTATTTGAAATATCTGTGATTGCCTTTCTAAATGTGATGGTGTGGGGTATTTTTTTTTGATGCTTACATAAATGAGGTGAGGGGGGAAAAATCTGCCTCCTTTCCTCCTCCTATTTCTGAGTGAAAAGTTTGTGTTCATATGACTTTGAGTTGACGCTGCCTAGAGCAGTGAAAGTAGTTGATATCTCAAAGGGGTGGCAGCTGGAACAAGGGAGAGCCAAACAGGAGGAGCTCGTGGAGCTGCAGCAGCCTCTGCTTCAGAGAGAGCTGTGTCCAGCTGCTCGCACTCAGCTGCTTCGTGCAAAGCTTAAAGGTGACCTTGAAGAGGATAAATGATACCAGGATGAAAGGCAGCCTCTCCCACACACACGTTGAGAGACCTGCCTTGGGCCAGCAATAGCAATTGCTTATCAGCTAAAGGATGGAATGCAATAATCTCTTTTTTTGTGGTGCTGTAAGGTCACAGGGCAGAGGTCAAGCATCAGGCCCAGGCTGGTTTCCCAGGAAGAGAAGGCAGGGAAGTTTTTCCCTGCAGCCTTACAGCCCTGCCATGCCAGGATACCTGCTCAGCTCAGCTCAGGGACTCTTCACCTCAGCACGAGCTAAACACCCCAGATCCCAGTGGAACAGGGTCTAGGGAGAAAACAGATGGAGAGAGAGCTGCTCTCCTTTGAGCTGCACTGCCTGGAATCTGACATCCTACAAGAGCTGTGTGCTCAACTCAGCTCTACAGGTGGAGAGAGGAAATCAGTGGTGCCCAGACAGGCTGGGAAAGCTCTAACTGGCAGCATTCCTGTGGAGTAATTGCTTTTGTTAATAGGATTTTGTTGTTATTATCCATATTAGGATGATAGCAGGCTGGTTTAGATAGCTTATGCTTGATTAAATAATGGTCTGCTATAGTGATAAATGCAAAGATGTTCCAGTGGATAAAGAACTTGTTTCTCTTTCCTGAAAATAGTGTGTAGCAACAGTTCCTCAAAAACAAAAGAAAAGGAAAAAAAGGAGACTTACGCTGACAGACTTAACATAATATATTTTGTTTCTTTGGATAAACTTTGATCTTGACAATCCCAGAGTTAATAGAAGATTGTTCTTTTTCCCTCCTTAAAATAGCCTGTGTAGTGCACAGCTTATCCAGATCAATAGGAGCATTTTTTTCACCCCAGGAAAGCAACCTTAGACAACTTGTAAAAAGGTCATACAAACTTTTGATGCAAGCCATTATTTTTAATTCATGTGGTCTACCCACGTTTCCTAGCACCTGAACTGTCCTTTCTGCAAATTACATTCCTTTTGTGAATATAAACAGTTTATTAAAACTCCCGTATTAATTATTTAAATGAGTTTATAAATATTTGAGGAAGCCCATGCAAAAGGCGCTCATAATAAATTATTATATTCTACCTTCATTGAAAGCTAAATTAAAGAACTCTGACGATTGCCTTTTATGAGAAAGCCTTTTCAGCTGCCTGTCATCACAAGGTCTGAGATAGGAGCAATTTGTCTAAGCAGCAGCAAAAAACATAAAAATCAGCACCTAAAGGTCAAAGTGAGACAGCAACTTCTGTATCTTAGAGTGATTGTGCTAAATGTGACACAACTGAGTATGGGACTGTTCCTTTAGCTGTGCTCGGTGTCTTATGGGGCAGCCATCAGCTTCCAGCCTCAGCTTTGGGATCACGGGTGTGGAGACTGAATTACTGACAGAAGGGGAAGGATTGGTGCTAAGGAGAGGCGTGAGGCAAGTGAAAGGAGAAATCACTCACACAGATCGATTGATCGAATGGGAAGTCAGATACTGTAAGTGGTGCTGGAAAGAATATCAACCCTGAGAGTGTATGGCAGATCAGCCTGAGCAGTGCAAGGGGATTTCCTATATGAAAGGAAATGAAAAAAATAAAATTGTATTAAAAAGGGCAGCAGCAGAACAGCAAAAACTTCTCTGGGTAAACCTTTCTGGAAATTCTTTCCTGGATGGAAGAAAGCTTCCCGTCGGAGCTCTCAGTTTTGCAGTGTTGGTGGGTAAGGGGAAGAGTCACTTTGTGGACATTCCCATCTTGTGGGTCCCATTCTCTGTGCACATGGTCACGTCTGCCTGTCAGTGACGTTGCACATTATAAATGGCAGGTGCCAGTCAGGACAGAAGTGCTTCTGCAGAATTTGGGTAATGGATAAATAAATTGATTAAATAGAAAGAGATGTCCGGTGATGAACGCCTTCACCATGTGCTTCTTTTTTAATTGTCCTGTGCTCAAGGAGCCTCCTGAGGTGAACACATGGATTCCATGACAATTTGGTAAAGTCATTTTGTGGTCACGCAGGATGGACCAGGAGCTGCTCCTGCTGTAAAGCCTCAGACTGTGACCTGAGGTGATGGTTGATAAAACCAAAGCACTCGCAGAGATGGACTCAGCTCTCTGAGCAATGACAGCTCGGATTAGCTGCACACAGCCAGTCTTTACAGCTTCTCCAGCACTTTTCCACTGACCTGCTTCTCTTGTTCATCCACCTTCTCTTCTATTGGTGATCACTATTAAAGCAGAAAATCAGAAATATGAAGTCAGAGGACTGCCACATAATGCCCAGAATGAGGGGGTTCACTAGGAAATTATCTTTCCTATTCAATCAGGTACTTTTGAAGATGAATATTTAGAAAGAAAATGCAGCTATTTCAACCTTGTTCTGTTTTAAAATGTTTTAAAACGACGGAGGAAGGGAGTACTGTAAAATTAGAGAATTATAAAATCATAAAATTTCATCTCAAGCTTTCAGTTCAGTTTTCTGGTAACTATAGCAATTGCCAGTGTCTTTGTTTAGCTGTTTGTCTTTGGAGGGCTCCTGCTTGCATACATTTTGCAACTGGCAGAGCTGAACACGTTCTGCAAAACCTTTTCCACTAATTCATGCTCATAATTGCAAAGAGCTTGCGCCGGGCACGCTCAGGCTCCACGTACATTCATTTTGTATGAGCAGTAATGAGATCAAGTAGAACAAGGACAGATGTTTGTGAAAAACAAACTCCCTTTTGTAGTGATGAGAACAGAGCTTACGGCTTCGTAGCTGAGAATCACCTGAGCAGAGTGGGCACGAGATTCCTGGAGTACCTGGAGTCTGAGGCTCACAGATCCTTCCACCTTCTTATTTTTTCAAGAGCACATCTTGTGCATTACGATGGAAATAGTGATCTTTATATAAATTCAGTATTATTCACTCTAAGGACAACAGGGTAAGGTCATTGTATAAATTATTAGTAGCAGAGTTACCTAGAAGAAGTAAAATCCAAGGCCTCTTCCAAGTCAAAAAAAAGAGGAAAAATATCACTGTGAATGGTAGTGAATTTTGATCTTTTAAAACAATACAACTCAGAGTTAAATTGAACGGAGGCAAAAAGACATGAGCTGTGCCAATACCAACGTGGCCATGAAATTTCAAGTGCCCATTAAAAGACTTTTCAGCTTTGTGAAAGGTCTCAGAGTAAATAAGCATTATGAGCACTGAAGGAAAACATAATTTCAAAGGAAAGCTTGTCAGTTAAGGTCAGTTTAATATCCACACACAAATTTCACTGTTTGTAAGTCTTGCTGATAAGCTTTTATAATTGAGTTACTTCTGTTATTCCATGCATATTGAAGCAGTAATTAAGCTATGATATGAAATACAAAATATCGTGGGCTCAATTCATCAATTTTTGTTCAGTCTCGCAGTTCTTGTTCCAATTGCACTGGCATTGTAGCACTGAAATATCTCCCAATCTATCATGTCAAGATTATGCATGATGTAATTTGTGATAGCAGCTAGGGATTTGTTTACAAAAAACAAATGTTCCTTTAATCTTTGAAACAAAATTAGACTTGTCTTACATCACAGAACAAAGATAGCTGAATGAATACAACACTTTTAATAAATCAGTAATTACCTTCTGTAGTGCCAGTTGGCTCATTTAACTTAACCTTTGAAAACAACTTCCTCCACACAGATTTTAAAACGTGCTCTTCTGGACTTGAGTGCTGTATAGGTAGGTTATTTAAACCACAGCAATTCCCAGTTCATGGAAGAGAATTTGGACCTTATTGTCTTTTCCCAGCAGAGATAATTGCAAGTTAACTAAACTACCTCCTCAAGAAATTTGCAGGCTCTGCCTTTCGCTACCACTGTGCATAAAGCAGCAAACACCACGTGCAAGTTCAGAGTGCCATCATTAGGACAATAAAACCTGCCTTCGTTTTCCTTTCACATGAAATCATCCCTGCAATGAGAGCACAGGGCACCTGACCCCGTGCAGCGTGGGTTTGGGTGGGTGGAGGTTTGAATAAACAAATTTCTGTAGCTGGGCTGAAATTATCTGGTGGGTACAGACACCAGCAAAGGGCTGCTCCCACCCTTCTCCAGGATTTTGCTTCAGGAATCTTCCAGCTCTGATTATAATCCTCTTTCCATCCTTTTTAAGGGGAGAATAGCAGATGGCTTCATGTACTTCACATCTCTTAGCAGCCTCTTTTTCCAAAAACCCCTTGATATGCAGATTTTAGGAGAAATATAGAATCATAGAATCACAGAATGGTTTGGGTTGGAAGGGACATTAAAAGCCATCCCATTCCACCCCCTGCCATGGGCAGGGACACCTTCCACTATCCCAGGTCACTCCAAGCCCCGTCCAACCTGGCCTTGAACATTTCCAGGGATGGGGCAGCCACAGCTTCTCTGGGTAACCTGTGCCAGGGCCTCACCACCCTCACAGGGAAGAATTTCTTCTCAATATCCAATCTAAACCTGCTCTCTTTCACTCTTTTACTGCTCAGGTTCCTTCATGTTTTCTGCTCTTTCGCTGCTTTTCCTGCCCTGCCTTGCTTTGTCCAGCAGCAGGCACCATCTGACAGCCCCCACTATTGCAGAGACACTTGGAATCTCAGGCACATATTTCAACATTTTCTGAGTCTGGAGTTCCAGCCATAGGTCTTTATATATAAATATAATATATAGCATGCATTTCAAAAAGAAAACCAAAGCAAAACCCGTTTTTCACTGGAAAAGCATACACAAAAAACCAGAAAAAAAAAGGTATTTTTCATTGACTAATGACACATCATCACATTATAGCCTAATAATTTCTGTAGATTCAATGGAAGAATTTTCTATGTATATTTATGTACAGGAGTCTTCTCTGTTAACAAGAGTTTCTCTGGTAATGAGAGAAACACTACACAATTTATACCCAAGTGGTACACCAGAATTTAATTTCATAACTGATAACCCTCCAATATATTATGCATGCTTTGTTATGCCTTATAAATGCATTACAGTTACATAATTTATTCATTTCCAGTGTTCTTTCATAGAGTGCTTTGCTGCTAGGCTGCGATTCTGGCACCTCATCCAGTCAAAATTTCACAATAGACTTTCACCCTTCCGAGCCCATCTCGCAGCTTTTCCCTTCCACATCCCCAAACCCAACACCCACAGCAGCACAGGGAATTCATGTTTGAGCAAATGGCAGCTTTTACAGACACCACATTTGGTCTGAAGTCTGCAAAAACTGAGGGGTTTTTTTTCCCTGTTTCTCCAGTAACTGTTGGATCACACACTAAACACAGATTGTTGGTTTATATATATATATATATGTGATTTAGTGTCCCAGCAGCCACTGGAGGAATAGCACTGCAAGGCCACCCACAAACCTCTGTGTACCCCCCTCATCTTCATCTCACAGCCTGGCACTTCTCCCTCTGCATTTCAACACATTCATTTACTTTATTAATGAATTATTATTCCTGAAAAATTACCATCACATGGAGATATAATTCTTTGATGGCACTTCAGTCCTCAACCCTGGTCTGAAACATGTCTGTGAATATTTATAAGTAGCTCCCTATTGTCTTTCCAAATATGTATAAATATGTTGCATTTCATTGGCATTTCATTAAATATATAACAATAAGATTAAGCTTTCACTGGGTTATCTGAAGCCATCCAAAGAGGGTGTAAATAACACTGCTTCATTGCACAAATATTTTAGCAGCCTGCTCTCAGCTTTGTTCTGCAGGGAAGGGTGGATTCAGTTCCAAACCTCAGTAATAAATAGCAGCAATGGGTCTCCCTAACCTATAAAAGATCCCCAGACTGGTTGGGAGGGGGTCCTCGGTGACCTGCACTCACATCAGCTCCCTGAATGTTGGATTTCATGTTCTCATCAGTCTCATTAGCACTCATTAGTGTCAGCAGGTTGCTCCCAAATGCCTCACTCTCTTTGCAGAGAGGTTATATCAGCCACCAATAAACCCACACACGTAAAACTATAAATAAAGTTGGCAGCTTGATGCTTGCCTTGGATATTCGTTGTGCGAGAATTCAGGAAATTCCAAGAAAAAATACAGGACTGTGTTCTAGCACTCTGGAAGGTCATAGAATACACTATGCACTTTTGGGGAGATAAGTTTATCATATATGATTTATTTCATCATTTCATGTCCTTTCACTCTGCCACAGATATCTGCAAAAATCTGTTTTGTCGAGGCTTGCTCTGCCTTTCCTTTGCAGAAATCAAGTTTCCTGATAGATAATGTGCTGAGGGTTCAGTTAGAATATCAACTATGATCCATGACTTTCAGAGAAAAAGTGTCAAGCTTTAGTCGTGCCTGAGTTCAGTGGAATGCGGAATAATTATAGCTTTAAAAAGCCTATGACCCTTTTCGAGTACAGGATTATCAAATGAGAACGGGGTTGAGAGCCAGCTGCCAGCACGACTGGCCTGGGACCTGCTGGCATCTCCTGAAGGGGTGCCACGAGAGGCTTCCCAGCCTGACAGCTTCTGCTGGCTTCGTTTTTGTATTTCCTGAAATCCCAGACATTGGAAAGATCTCACAAGTCTAACTGTGAGGGGCTAAGAAACATTTTGATTTCTTTTCCTTGTCTCTGCGGCTAAGATCTACCCGACTCAGAAAATGGTTATGCAAATTCTGCAGTTCTCCTTAAACTCTGGGTGCCTTCTCTGTGTGCCTGGCTAACAGATCAGAGTGTTTCACCTCTGAACACCTGGGCACACTTTGCAGGTGCTCAGAGGACCTGGGTGCTGTCACTGTCGATGGACTCAGGGAAGTGAAGACACACTTTCACTCACCGTGAAGGTGCTGCCCGTGAGGAATCCTGGTCCTGCTTCAGCGGTGGATGCAGCCAGGTATCTAAGCAGCAGTTGTTTCCCGAGGTGCAAAGAAAAGGACATGGAAAAATGACAAAGCCGCAGCACTTGACACTCCCAGGCTGAACAGCATTGAGGGCTAGAAATTCCTTGGCAAAATCTAAGCTTTTTTTGTGTGAAATCTGCCCTTTGACCATCTCCATTCAGCTCAAAGTCAGGAATGTGCTTAAGGACCTTCTGACAGCCCTTCGCCTAATTTTAATGTTATAATTTATTTTCACAGTACCTGAGAAACCCATTCTTCAGGTTGTACAAATGGAGAAAAAAATGTCAGTCCCAAACTCCTGCAATTCAGTTCAGCAGGGCAGGAGAGACAGAGGGGAACATACAAGGAAACACGGCAAGAATAACTCATCCTCTAAGTAAATAAAATTGCAAATGGCAAGCTGTTATAGCAAGGAGATGATTTACCTGTAGTGACAGAGAAAGGGAGAAGCAGAGCTGGGATTAAACAAGCCTTGGGAGTTTCTGCTTCTCAGGCCATTAGCCAACACCACCTCTATTGGTCACGTTGGTAGGAGGGAAGTACACAACGAGTTTATGTCATTTTTCCTAATTTACCTAACAGTATGTCAGCCGCTAGGAAATGGCAAGGTAAGTGGTTTTTCACTAGTGAGTCTTCCCATGCTGTCGAATTAGCACCCTTTTTTGCTGGTTTATGCAGATCTTATGAGGAAATTGTTCATGGATTCTTTGCATCTAATCTGCCCTTTCATATTTAATGGTGGAGCTCACAGAGTTGTTCAGACATGTAATACACTCTTAAAAAATACCTTGCTGCTGAGTATTTTGCAATGGAGAATCGGGAATTCTGAATGGAAAAAAAATTTAAATCTTCAATTCTTTCAAGTCTGCCAGTGAATTAACAAAACATTTTAAAAAAACCTGGAGAATATTGCAAAGATCAGCGTGTTCAAAAAAAAAGAAGTTTAGTATGCTGATGTCTTTTTAATGTTTACTACAATTAAAAAATATTAAATTAACTCAGCGGGACTGAATTTGAGGCAATTAGAGATATGAGACACCACTTGCCAGGCTGATTGCACTGTGCTTATATTTTAAACAGGAGAAATGTCCATTTTCCCAGAGCTATGAGAGGTCTGTTATCAAAGTCTGTGAAGCATTGCACTGCAGGAGCATTAGACTGATACTTCTAAAATTGAGTAAGATTGAATTAAAGCAGAGAGTTTGATAGTTTGGACTCCCTGCAGGAAACATCCTGCATGTCTCCCAGATAGCAATATTCAACCTGAAATCTTTTGTTTTGGATTTGTATTCTTTAACTTATCAGATTACTTCTCTACAGCTCCCAGAGTGGCTGCTATCTCTGTCTATTTATGAAATACATAACCCTTCAGATGACACTTTCTTTCAGTCCAGTTTTCTCATCCTCCCAGAAAGTGTGTTCCAACCCCCGTAATTCACTCTGCTCCCCATGACATCCCAATAAACTAAGAGAAACTGCGTGTCTCATTCAGTTCTCTGAGATTTTGTTGTATAAGGAATAGGTGAGCACAGGGTTACAGTTTCTCTCATTCTAGTTTATATCCTTTTTCTAAAAAAAAAAAAAAAACCTGAACTACTTGAAAGATTTTACCCACCTCTGTGCTGTTGCTATTGCCAAAATCTCCATCAGTGCAAGAATCTCTCACAGGGAGTTTGAACTTTCCTTTAATCTAATCCATTTAGAAAATGACTCACAATATATTGAATAAAGTGGAGAAAATTGATATCTTTTCATTAAGCTGACAAAGTCTTTTTCACTTCTGACATCTGTGAAATGTGTTCTCCATTTAAATTTTATTTATATCAATCTTCGCTGGTGGAAACGAGATTAAAACGGAATGCTCTATACTTACAGGGAAAAGTTCCCCATCCTGCAATGAGTGTCATACTGGTTTTGAAAATGAGCTCTGCTTCTCATTCCTTGCAGTAACACGATACCTATGATCAGGAGGAACCACAATCTAATATCTCCATTCCTTTGCATTCTATTCCTATATAAACAAAATGTGTGCACTTTATCACAGGCAAAAAGAGAGCTGCTGTGGCTTTATAATGGCAACTGCAGAAGCAATCTTGGAACATTTTAATACATGGCATGTTCCCTCTAAACTGTTGAAAAATGCATGATGATACTTTGCTCTGTTCTCATATTTCAGGGTATTCCATAAACATGAATTAAAGTTATCTGTTACTCTGTGAGGATGGTCTTATTGTTACATTGTTAAATATAACGTCTTTATATTTATTGCCATATAGACTCTGTCATATTGTTAAAGCAATTTCCTAAATACGAATGCAGAAAAGTTGAGAATTTTATCTGAGAAAAAAAAAAAAACAAAAAAAACAACCCAAAAAAAAAAAAAGCCTTTGCATTTTCTCTACAGACAGGAGTAGCAAAAATGACAGAAGCAAATGCCTGGGAGTGTCTGGACTGTGTGTGCACATTTTCTCTGTCCATGTCCTGTTAATCACCTGTAAAATGCCTTTGAGAAACTGAGTAGCTTCAGTTTAATGCAAGAACTTGAAGACTGAGAAATGTGAAACATAATAAATTCAGGCAGCTTTAATCAAATGGATTATTTATTTTTTGCAAACTTTGTTTGATTCAAGAGGAAGATGATTGAACAATTGGTGTTTCCATGCTGATCGATCTTTTAGGTGTAGGTATATGAAGGCGTTCAGTGCATTTCTACTGCCCCTCAATAGAATACCTTGATACTGAAATTCAAGGGGAAAACTTCCCCAGCCAGCTCCCTTCATGCATCAAAACTTTGTGCTCCAGATGATGCACAAGAGCAAATCAAAGCACGGTCACTACCCTTGTGCAACCTCCAAAGGTTCTCGTGAACTTTGAAGGCTGAATCCCACTGAATCCAAGCTAAACAGGCAGCTCCCTGCAGCCACCTAAGGTTTTGGGCATTATTTTCAGGAACAAATGTATTTTAAAATGCAATAGAATTGTGTAAACATGAGAAAATATAAGCTATTCTATTGCTTTTTCCCTGTATTCTATCTGATCTCCAGATTTCTTTTCTATAGTTTATTTCTCTAGAGCCCATGATAAGCAAATGCCATTTCAACCAAATGTTTTTTTGTGTGTGTGTGTTAATCCATGCAGATTAAATACATCGAAAGTTAAATATTTTGATCAAAATTATTCGATGGCTTTGCAAACAAAGATTTTAAAAAACAGTGTGAATCGGGCTGAAAAAGAAACCTCGAGAATTTCCTGAAGAAAGTTGCTTTTTTCCCCAGCTCCACTGGCGATACGTTAAGAGTTTAATATTCTTATAAAAGAGGCATTTTCTCGAAAATAGTTCAGATATGAACAATCCCTTATTTAACCTAGAAGGAGATGGGGAAAAAATAAAAGCACTAAAACAAAACAAAAGCAAAGCTGGAGCAGTCAAGGCTCTTCTATTCCACGTCCTTTTCCTTTCCCCACGGCAGAGGGATCTGTCTCAGTCAATTCAGCCGTGCATGAAGAAACCCTTGTGCTTCGTGTACTCCCCAGACAGTGAGAAGAACACAGTGAGAAGCACTCCAGAACTCTACAGGTGTCTCATTCAGCATGATGTGGGCACTCACAGCCTGGTGATTAACAGGAATCTCTAATTCTCACCCAGAATGAGTGATTCTGGTCACTGAGAAGCTCAGGTTCCTCAGGATCTGGGAGTTCTTGCATAAAAACCACCCTGGGGGGAAGCATCTTAACTTGAGCAATTCCCTCTCTCACCTGACTGCTTCAGCTCACCTCAGAGTGACATAACCTAAACACAGAGAAGCTGCATCATTTCCCTGGGGAAGGTTTCTCCCCTCCTCATGCAGGTGGGCCCAATCTCAAATGCTGTGAGCTGTGATTCATTTTAAAGCTTTTTCCTCCCTCTTTGAACAGAGCCGGAGGTGTAAAACTTTGAAATCAAGTAGAACTCAAAGGATCAGCAGTGCCCAAGAAAGACACCTGGTCCTAAAGATTAAAAGGCTCTTAATAGAAGAGAAACCCTATAAACACAAGATTCAAAGAAAGTAATTTTCTTTGGGTTTTGGACGCCCCTGCCGTGGCGTGGGGCTGAGGACTAGACCACAGTGAGCTTTGTTGTGCTCCAGACTTACAAAGGATTTTGCCTCCTTACATATTAGAGACAAAGAGGAGCTTCTCATCTGCACACTTCCCCCACTGGTTTCCCCCATTACAAAAGGAGCCTGGTCTCCAGCCCAGGTGAGGGTGCTCACTGATGGACACTTGGGTGTAATTGCACTGTGATCACAAATTAATAAATATAGATGTACATACTAAAACCTACACACCACTACATGAATCAGTTGCCATTAAGGTTCAGCACTGACTTCACATTTGATTATTTTTCAAGGTCAGGATCTGAACACTTGGGCTGTATTTAACAGCATTAATAAGTAGTGAAATCACTTTAATTGCTATGAACAGCGTCGCTCCTCCATGCTGCCTCTCGGTCTGTATTCATCTCATATCTCTGTTTTACACTGTAAACTCCCCAGGCCAGGGCACTCAGGTTTGTGGGTTTTAGCACCTCGCACCGTAGGATCCTTCCCCATGGTTATTTAATGCTGCAGCACTGCTCCTGGTAAATAATTATGATCGTCACTTTTGATTCCATGTCACAGCATTCTTCTCACGCATCCCGAGGATGCTCTGCTCTGATGATTGCTGTGAAGGCCAGTATTTAGCAGGATATGGTTTTTCAGCTTGCCCACTGCCCAGTCTATTATTAGAGCACAGATTCAGCTCTCATGCCTTTTCATGCATAGCAAAGAGAGAGATCTTTTTTCTCTACTGTTAGCAGCATTAATGATACCCTTCTGAAAAAGGTGTGTGAATAGCATCATTGAACTGCCTTGCCAGCACGGGTGTAAAGGGCTTTTTTTGTGTCTTGTGTATATGGAGAAATTATATATTACATGATAAAAATCAGATATAAGCTGTGGGAAGAATGAGGAAAGACAACACTGAAAGCTACATGATCATTGTAGGGCCTCTCAAACTGAACTATTCTATTCAATTCTATATTCAAGAATTTAATTATAAGCTCTGTAATGTCCTTAAATCAATACATGCACAACAGGGCATTTTCCAGAGCTGAATGGCAGTCAGCTGGTGTGTCTATATATTAATATATATATAAGGTAGGCAGCTGCTTCAAAGGTATTTTGTGGGCTTGAAGCAGCCATAAAGGATGATATGAATGGGTTAAGCATCTCTCTTTGAATGACTGTGCAGAAAGCTTTGACAGGCTTCCTGAGTGCAACCATGAAATTAATTCTTGCCAGAGAAAGCAAACCACAGAAAGAGCCACTCATGAGCCAACTCATCACAGTTGCAAGGTTAGCTAAAGTTTATCAAAATCCCCAGACAAAAAATGTCATTAAGATACAGTTAAGGATATAGTCAGATACCAATTCCCAGGCAAGAAACTTCATTAAGGTACATTCAAGGTTGTAAACATATGTGCCAATTAAATTCAAACAACAGGATCCAAACACTGTCATTATTTACAATGTTAAATATTTGGAATTTAAAAGTTACTGCTTGAGATACTATGGTTTCTATAAAATTCGTTATCATGTTTCAACAAAAAACTTCTGCTGCAGTTCTGTGTTACCTTACCCTTGATTTCTAGATGTGATGCTCCCTGTGATGGCATGCTGGGAAAGGTAAAAGTCTCCATGGGTTCAAATAATTCTGGTCAGATTTGTGGTAAAAAACATCCAGCTGCAGGTACTGAAAGTAAAGCAGACAGTTTTATCTGGAGTACGCCGAGCCAGAAGTCCTGAAGACCTGGAGAATATTCTGAGGAAAATCTCTTCAGACTTGCCTTGTTCTGGTACACGTTCATGAAGATCAGACTGGCGCTCAGAGAGAGGGGCTGCTAGGCTGGATGGTCCTTTGGTCTGCAGCAGAACTGGTGCCATCACAGCATTCCCTGCAGCCACAGCACGGCAGCAGACAAGGTCTCCTGCGTGAGGAGGCTGTGGCAAGAGTGCACTGTCTTAGGCAATGTAGGATGCCAAACAAGTAATTAAATACTAAATCCTTGCGACTAAACTCCAGTTGAAGGGACATTCTGCCTTTTAACTGCAGTGTTAGACCCTTGAGATGTTATTTAATTAGATTTGTTCGTTGTAACATGGTCGTGAACATTGTCTTTTCTCTTTTAGCTTCTATAGTGATTGGGAAGTGGTGGTGTGAGATGGAGCCCTGCCTAGAAGGAGAGGAGTGTAAGACGTTGCCTGATAATTCTGGATGGATGTGTGCGACTGGCAATAAAATCAAGACCACCAGAGTAAGTCTCCTGTCTGTCTACACCCACGAGGTCTTAATAGGAAAGGGAATCACTAATGACTGCTCACCCATGTCTTTTTCATCGTCATGTCTGCTGTAAAAGTCTTAAAGACCACTGTCATGATCACCCAGTACTTCTGGCCATAATTTGGTGAAAATTCAGATGGATCTGTCTGGTCAACTGGGTCCAGGCTTGGTAACTGGCAGGTTGGAGCTGCCGAATAGCCAGGTCACTTTCTAACAGACATTGTCACCTCGAAAAACCCCTCACGCACTTCACTGAGTCCCTTTCTGATGGCTGAAGGGAAGAATATTAGCTCAGAGGGATCTGCTGGATCCTTGGCTGTTCCAGGCCACATCTGGGTTAGCAGCCGTACGAGTTCTCTGTAGCAGAGGACTCAACTCCCTGTTTGCACTGCAGGTCTCTCTTCAGAGCAGCTCCAACCCCACGAACGTGTTAGTGACAAGCTCTTGAGATGCTGCAGGTTCAGGTAACACAGGCCAACAGGTGACGACAGCTTTCACCACCCCGTGCCAGGAAAAGGCAGAGAGAGGGCTGCAAAGAGAGGGTGTGAATGAGCTGCCTAAACTCCCACTGTGAGATTACCTTGGGAATAAAAGTGTTTTTCAGAAAGAGACTCTAGCTTTTCTTCTACATCGTGCAACTGTTTCACAAGCATTGTCTTAAAACTGTCACCTATACCTGCATTCAAAAATTTTAATTCACTACTTTTCATACCACAATTGAATTTTTTTCCCAAGAAAATTACATGGTTGTCAACTCAAAATGTTTTTATAAATATATAAATTTTCATTTTCTGTGAATTGGAAAATAGCTTTTGAAACCTGCTAAATGAAAAAGAGTAAACGTTCAAGGAATTTTTCCCTGTTTGATAAGAAATTCTACATACTCGTGCCCAGCTGCTAATTCACAGGAACATGCAGCTTAGTGTTGTGATTTCCTGACTTCTTCCTTTCTCTCCAACCCTGACTCCAGTCATTTTTCATGTCTTCTAGGCCTTCTGTTGAAGGAGGAGATTTTACCCCAACTGATCCCCATGCCACTTGAATCCTTTTCTTTCCCTCCGTAGGACCTACCCCAGGATGAATGATTTGTATTGCAACCCTCATTTCTGGAGCAGAGCCTTCTGCCACACCAACACATTGAATTATCAGGGGACCTACTGACTTAGGAGGCTTTCTTTGTAGGAAGCAGTAAGTGGCCCCCAGAAACAAGATCCATATGATCTCTTTGTCACCTCCCAGAGAAAAGGAGGAAGGATGGAGGGAACTGGGATTCCTTGACCCGGTTTCTTCCTGCAGCGTTGTTCCTGCAAATCTCTCTGTGCCCACAGCTGATCTGTTCCCACTGCAGCACCAC
Source organism: Cnemophilus loriae (assembly GCA_013397755.1). NCBI lineage: Eukaryota > Metazoa > Chordata > Aves > Passeriformes > Corvidae > Cnemophilus > Cnemophilus loriae. The sequence continues at coordinate 1,830,784 of VZTF01001529.1, read as the reverse complement.
TGGAAGGTTGTTTCCTAATGAATGTGCCTTGCAGTGCAATTAAAAAATCCCAAACTACAAACTCGTTACGTGTCCTTTCCAGTGAGGCAGCTGTGGAGTTAAAATGGAAGAAAGTGATGTAGAAGAACTAAGAAGCAACGTGAAGTATCTTACACAATAATTCAGCCCTTCTGCAGTCTGTCTACAAGTTATATAACTGAGGAATTGCATTTTCTTTCTTCAGTGAAGCTGTCCTTCTCTTTACTCCCCCAATCCTCATCATATAAACTAGTTTTAGGCGATAGCAGTGATTGCTAGAAATTTAGCAGCTTCATTAATATGCAGATGTATGGTCCAATCTATTCAGTATGCATTATTGTATTTCATTTAAATTAAATACTTGCAGAGTGAGTGCTCATAACTGAAAAAATATTTCTTCATTTACCCACAGGAGTTATTTTAATTAGCTTGTGAGGGGAGTACCTTATGGTGCTGCTTCCAGTAGAATTTTGCTTTGTTGCTTTAAAATATCATTACAGAACCCAACTGACAAAAGCAACATGACATGATGTGCTCAGCAACTGTCTCTTGCATTTTCTAGGGAAAGATTCTACTTCTTAGTCCCTGAAACTTTGCTCGAATCTGTACCACTGCGTCAAGCCTAGCAACATAAATATAAAATAATGGAAGCAATTAGATCCTGAAACACGCTTTTTTTTTTTTCTTTGTTTTGCCATTTCAGATGGTAGCAGAGAACAACATTACAATGTAATCTGCCCTGCCCACAATCCAGGTTCCAAGACTGGGCCATGTGTGTCTAATTTGAGTAGTTAAGGAAGTTAAGAAAGCAGAAGAAACAAGACAAATCAGTCAACATCCCAGTTCTCTCTGTGGTGATTAGGCAGAAAGCTACAGCAAGTCTCCATAGGCTGTAAACTGTAAACTGTTTTAATGAAGGCTTTTCCTTACACTAAATACATTTACTTTAGGCAGCTGCTGTCCTGACAGGGAAAACATTCACATTTATGACTCTTGGGATTAAGATACCCATTAGTATGTTCTTCCAGGCCCACAGTAAACCACATATAAGCATGTGTGTATGTATATGTGTATATATATATATATTTATGAATACATGGATATACACAATATATAACATTTTCTAGGGTAGTGCATAACTTCATGGTTGGGTCTCAGATGTGATTGATACTGATTAGCGCCAGAAGGAGGTGGACAATGGACCCAGTGGAGTCTTTACCAGAACGTTCTTCATCCCTTCCTTTTCATGCATTTATTTCTGTGTTTAGCCCTATAGCATAGCTCACTAATTAAGTTTTTAAAGCCAAAGTTATAAAGCTCACAGCTTCCTTAAATCATTTTATTTTCTATTGATGGTCAGGCAGGTGACAAACAGTGGAAAGAAATAATTTTGTCATTCAATTTTTGGAACAGTTTCAATGGTTTTTTAATCCCTCGTCAGTCTTTTTTTTTTTTTTTTTTTTGGCTAATTTATTTAAGAACAGAACTTTCAATGCTTTCCTTAAAAATGTGGGGCCCTTGGAGTTGTACTAGGACCTGCTGGAGGTCACGTCACCACTTTCAGCAAAGCAACTGGCACCAGTGGAAGTAGAAGAGCAGCATGTCGGGCTGGATGCTGCTGATATTCTGGAGGATGGATGGAAATTAATGTGTTGCTCAGCTGGAAATGGGCAGAGCAGCTCAGCTCAGAGCCCCTCTCCAGTTTCTCATCCTGTGCCTTGTGTTACAGCCTGGTTTCATCAGATTTAAACAGTTTGAACCAGTTTGAACCAGTTTTTACACATCTGAACTGGTTCTGACCAGTTTGAGCCGGTTTGAACTGGTTTTGATAGGTTTGATTTGGTTTGAACTGGTTTAAACTGATTTTTACCATTTTTATCCTATTTTGACCAGTTTAATCTGTTTTGAACTGGTTTTGACTGGTTTAATCTGGTTTAAACCATTTGTTTCGGTTTGAACTGGTGGGATTCAGTTTCATTCTATTTGAATCGGCTGGATCTTGTCTAAGTCTCTCTTGCTCTAATACTCACTGCTGCACTTAATCAGCTTGTGCTTAGATAATAATCTGTAGCCCTGATTTACTGGTCAAGCCTGATCATATTCAAGTCAATGAGAGTTTCATTGCTGACCCAGGTACCTGGCAAGGGGCTGAACCCTTGTGCCATTAATCTGGGTGTACCAGTGCAGGAAAAAAACCAAAGCATAACAAAAGCATCTCCTTGAGAGCACTGTTTTTGCTGTCGGTCAGCTGTTCTTATTTCAGCATCCTAAAAAAACATCTGGGTGTTGATGTTTCCTCTTGCAACATCAGTGCAGCACTCGGATCAGTTTTGGTGGTAGTCACAAAGAGGGATGGGTTTTGGTCTGTTGCAGGGTGTGTTATCTCACCCGAGGTGAGTAGATGGAGTAGCTGCCTTGGCCAGTCACTCCTACCCTGCCCTCTGGGTAAGTGGGTTGGTGGGGTTCCAAACAAACCTGAAAGGTGGATGCTCCTACTCACCTTGTCCAGCAGAAGCCACTGGAACCACTCTGGGAAGGGGAGGGTGGAAGGCTGGAGTGAGCACAGCTCCAGGCCCAAAGCTGTCCTGGCGTGTCCTTACTTGAAGGGCTCCTACAAGGAAGATGGAGAGAGACTCTTTACAAGGGCGTTAGGTGACAGCACAAGTGAGAATGGCTTCAGACTGACAGACACTAGGTTTAGATTGGATATTAGGAAGGAATTCTTCCCTGTGAGGGTGGGGAGGCCCTGGCACAGGTTGCCCAGAGAAGCTGTGGCTGCCCCATCCCTCAAAGTGCCCAAGGCCAGGCTGGATGGGGCTGTGAGCAACCTGGGATAGTGGAAGGGGTCCCTGCCAAACCAAGACATTCTCTGATTCTGTGATTTCCAGCAGCACCAGCCCGGTGGTTGATGCACATCCAGCATCTCCCAAGGCAGAGGCAGGAGCTTGCTCAGGATCTCTCTCACATATTTTTACACCCCTGCAGTGCTAAATGACACACACCCCTCCAGTATTGAATTCAAATTCAGCTATATCAATCAGCTATATTCCACAGAGCTTGAGTCTTTCTTTTCCAAAAGAATATATTAAAAAAATAACATATTATGCATAACTAGCTCTTTCCCATTTTCTCACTGCAGATCCACCCAAGGACTTAACAGAGCGCCCACGTCTGCATGGAGACAGTGAAAGCCCTGCTGATTTATGAGGACAAAGTATTGAAAGTTTAAAACCATCTCAGCATTTACAAGCCAAATGGATTTCTTATTTGCACTCTGACTGTTTACCAGAAAACAACAGTGGCTTTACTGTGTGAAAGAAAGGATTCGGTGGAAATAATGGCCCTGATTTTTGACAGCTGAAAATAAAAAATGAAGAAAGTGGTTCCTTTGGTAAAGTTTCCGAGATTGCGAAGTACAAGCAACAGTATAAGTCTGGATCTACAATTTACTTTATACCAGTTAAAGTACATATATATATAGAAATATATATATATTAATATATGATATTTTGAAATAAAAGCCTCACTCTTCAAGAAATTGAATAGTACCACACTTTGCTGCAGCTGCTGTAATTTTTTTTTCCTTTTTTGCAATGGTCTGGAAGTTCCCTACCTGTTTGAGAGAGAAATGTGGCAGTGAAGAGGCAAAGCAAACCTGCTGTGGTACAAGGACGCCTAAGAGCTACACGAATCCTACCAATGCAGCATCCAGAGCTTCCTGTTCCCTTCGGCAGAATTTTGAGGGCATTTGTTGTTCCACTTTGTGTTCTGGAGGCTTTTCCCCTTGTGCAATACTAGCATGCTGGCTTTGCTTCATTAACCATACTTGATTGATATATAACAATGATAATTCTATCCTCCTCCAAGAAAATATTTTTAGAGCTGTTAGATATTCCATGAAGAAGAGATGGACAACTACTGAGTGAAGTACAGTATGTATTAAAAGTTTCTTTGGCAGAGTTTGGTAGACTGTGAGCTCCCTTCTTATTAAAGATGTACTGTACGTACAATGTCTTCAGACTTTGTATAGCTCGTAGAGTCTCCAGTAAAAACCCAGTAACCACCTCCAAAGCTTTGTGTTGTTGGCTCACTAATTCTCTGAAACAACAACAAAGCTATTTCTTTCCAGACCAACACATGAGGGGAATTTTTCATACGGTCTGTTTTCTCAGGAGCCCGTTTGCAGTTGGCGAACAGGCGCCTCAGCTTAAGCACGCCTCTGTGGACACCTGGCTGTGTGCTCTTATCCTGCAGCACACATGGGAGAACTACCTAAATTTAAGTTTCCCTCACTGCAGGCCAGGCTAATTCTCATTGAGAGCATTTACCACCAGCTGAAAGCATACACATAGGCAATTCCACAGCACAGCAAATGCACAACAGTTTGTGGCAAGCACAAACTTGTGGCTGATCCCTGCTTTCGCTTCAGAATAGTTTCCTTTGGTTTATTTTCAATCTGTTTCTTGCTATGGTGAATTCAGCTGAGCTCAGATGCTCCTCAGCGAGGATGTGTCCACAGAGACCTTGACCCAGTCACTGCGAGCGGTCTGAACTCCCATTTCTGGCTGAGCTGTAGCTGTTCACCAGGCAGCCTGGCCCTGGCATTGCTGAAGAAAGATCCGATCTGAGAGCTGAAATGTGCGAGCCTAGTTCACATTCCCAGGCACTTTTGTGAGCGGTCCAATTAATTTCAGGGGGTTTATTGGTGTGGAAAGTGTCTTGCTCTCACGCATAAGTCTGCACAATCTACCCTTCAGTCCGCCTAACGCTACCAAATCAAAGAGGAATAGGGAATTGTGGAACTAGTTCTGTCCAGTCCAGCTTCATTCCTTTAATATTTCCAATTTCCTTTCAGCCTGCTCACCTGTCTCTCACAGGACGCCTTTGGCCATGCTGATCACTTTTAATCCAGTGCAGAGGAAGTGCTGCACTTCCCAGCCTAGATTTGGTTGAAATTCTCCCGCTAAGTTTCTTTCTCCTTCAGGGTAACCACTTCAATCCTGATGCTTCAAGAGGCAGAAATTGTCACTGTAATTACACTGTAGATTAAAGCAGCTACATGACGTGTCACGCCATATTCCATGCAGGCTTTCCATGCTGGTCTTTGCCCGATGCTCACAGTGGATATGGATAAGCTTTTTCCAAGTACTTCTATTATCCCCCTTCAAAAATATGAGTGAAGAGTATCCGGGGAAGAAACAGACTACCCAAAAAGTGGTAGAATCACCATCCCTGGGAGTGTTCAAGGAAAGGCCTCAATGTGGCACTTGGGGACATGGTTTAGTGGTGAAGATGGCAGTGTGAGGTTAACAGTTGGACTTGATGGTTTTAGAGGTCATTTCCAGCATTAAGAATTCTGGTTCTGTGCACAGAAAGGAGCGTGAGCCTCACCATCAGTTGTAGATCCATGCACATGGAGACCACCCTCCCTGGTGGCCCAGCTGAACAGCCAAGGTATTTTCTGGGGGCAGCCACCTGTCCAAACCACAGAAGATAGCTGGACCCCACTCTGTATTTTAGATGTAGTCTGCCATGGCCGTGTGTCCCCAGTACCATCATCTCAGTTCAGAGGGGAACACTGCCTGGTTACCCCCGAATGGATTATCAGATCAGCTCCAGGCTCACCTGCCACTAGTAAGGAGAAACTCTTCCAAAGTAAACCCTTAGCATTTCTGAATTTTACTCAAACAGCACTTCATAAACCCCAAGACCCCCTCAAGCACCCCTTGGTGCACTAGGAGATAGACCAGCAGGTAAGTCCACTCAAAGCCAGGATATGTTATCAGCCCTTTACCAGCTGGAGCTGAGGCACACAAAGCTAAATGGCCACCCATAATCACGTTTGGGAACTGTGGAAAATCCAGCAGAAATTGAACTTTGATTTCCTTATTCTCAGTCTACTGATACTCTGTAAGTGGAGCCCCACAAACCAACTCATGTGTGGCCTCTTGTACCCTTTGCCAAAGCCCAAGGTATCACCACTGGGAGGATTTTACCCCACAGCAGAGCATCTGCCATGGCTCATTGTGTGAGTAGATAACGCTGCTTGTGCTGTGCCTATGAAATGCGCTTGTTGAGACTGGGAAATATTAGACTTGCTAAAATATCAGAAGGAAATGTTGTCATTACCACAGGAAAGTTTCTTAGAGATGTTTATGAATTTTTCTTTGCCAGTAGGCAGCCTCAAATACCACCCCACCAAATTCAGTAAACATCTGCGTCTCTTTGAAGTTGCTGCAAAAATCTGCTCGTGAAGTGCGGCACCGAGAAATTGCTGTTTTAATTAAAATGTTTTAGAGGGGAATTAAGGCCTTTGCAAAAATAATGACTAATAGAACGCGAAGTCCAATTAAGAGTTGGATGCAACTAACCTTCATTGTTTCAGGGAACCAAACTGAAAACAATAATAAAAAGAAATTCAACAAGCCTAGAGTCACAAATATTCTGCATTTCAGGGATATTCACAGTAGCACAGTGTGTAGCAGGAAGATGTCAGAGCTACTTATCCTGGCCCATGGAAAGCAGATGTATTTCAGTGGTGGAGTGCATGGTCTCCACATCCTCATGGGAAAGTGACAGTCATGCCATTCTCTGCATAATGTTAAAAGGTATTTATGTCAACAGAGGACAAAATGAAAGTTCCTGCTTTTTGGCAGAAGTCTAGACAGAGACACTTCAGGAAATGAAAAAAAAAAAAAGAATATTTGTAAATGCATCAAAGATAAATTTAGATTTATGTCAGTGTTTCTTCAGATGTGTGAAATCAAGTTCTGTAAATCTAAAATGTACAAGTTGGAAAAAAATACCAAAAAAAAAAAAAAAGTAGCTACCATCTGCCTATTAATTCAGAAAATTTAGATTATGTGCTTCTGTCCAAAAATCGCTGGTAATAAAAAGCTCAGTGTGGTATGACTTGATATTGTTTTGAATATGCTGTATGCTATATAAAAAAAACCAAAAAACCAAACCTTGAAGGAAGTCCACCCCTATGGCCAACATCAGGAACAGCACGATGTGCACCCAGACTTGCCACTACGCAGAGAAAGGACCATGAAAAATTGCTGAAGGTGAAGCAGTTTATGATAAGTGATGCTCTTATCAGACCTATTGATTGACTATTAGCAGAGTTTGCAGGTACTGACAGTGGTGTACTGCTTGGATGTTTTCCTATTATAAAATGATTAGTTACATTCCTAACTCTCCTCATTTGCCACTTACCTGTTTCACTGGCTGGTCCAAATATAATTACAGATTGTAGAGAAGTTGTGGAAGAGATAAACATACTTTGGCTTGGAAAGCACATCCATTTCATCTGAAGGTGGCAGGCTTTGTTTCTTCTTCAAGGGCAGGATGAATATTGTGGCCTAAAATGAGCTTCTCTTTTATCAATACCTCAGTCACATCCCAGTAAGCAGAGTTTGGAGCTTGCCTGACAAAGAAATGGGTCATGCTTCTTTGCTTGGTATTCTATTTTTTGTCAGAGAAAAATAGAAACACATTCCACAAATAATCTTTCAGGTAGACAGAAGGAGATGTGTGTACAGGGCAGTTGGTTTCAGGCTGTCAACACTTTTTCTAGTTCACCGGTTTGAATTCAGATCATAGGCCTGACACATATTTATGGTTTCTTCTCTCAGAGGCTCACACAGTCAAAGCACTTAGCTTCACAAATATTTGTACTTTATAAAACCACGCTGCTGTGAGGAAAGAAACTGAATCCTCTGCTTTCCAGGCAGGAAACTGAAACTCATAAGACCTGAGACCTGCCCAAGGTGATGCTAAAAATCTGCAGCGGAGCCGGCAGTAGAACTGAGGGCTCCTGGATTTTAGGTCATCGCTGAGGATGGTTCATCTGTGATTCACATCAGTGAAATTTCGCTGAGAGCAGACCCTGGCTTTGAGCTTGAGTCACAGAGAGCGGAATTAGGGGGCCTCCAGTCCAGTGTGGACAATCATGTGCAAGCACCAACTGATCAGAGCTTGTGCATTTCCCTTCATCTGGGATTTTCAAACCACTGATGCTCGGGAGATCACCACTAGGTCTACTCCAAAATCTTTTGCTCCCAGAGGAACACAGTCCCGCCTTAGCTTGGCTTCATGGCTCCATAGCAGAAGCTGCTCTGAGCCTTTCAGACGACAGCAGAGATAGAAAACAGCTGTGCTTAACCCTGATACACTGAAAAAAAATGACCAACAGTTCTTCTTTTGGAGGTCACGATTTTTTAGAGACATCCAACTGAGAGAATGATTTTCATGTAAAAGTTGACTTGAAGCAGAGAAAGCCCACATTGCCTCCCACCAGGAAAATGGTGAACTAGCCAACAAGGCGCACAAATAACTTGGTTTCACTTGAAAGTGTGGGCACCACTGCCACGGGAGAGGATACTGCACAGGGTAACTAAGCCATGAAGAAAAAAAGTTATTTTTGACAAATATTCTTCTGTGGGCGCATTTGGGAGATCTTTGCTAAATCTTTCACTGTTGTTTGACATGTCCCTCTAATTCCTGAGTGCAGCTCAGAGTGCAGAGGTCTTTCCCACATAACAGACCCGGATATGGCATCTTTTCATCCCACACTCATGGCTGGATTATTTTTGTTTTCCCAGCATGAAGCAATATGAAAATTTGTCTGATCAGAAACAAAACACATGTTTGAGCATCAGGTTACTAACCTGTATCCCATTATTTCTCATCTGTTTTATTTCTCAGATTACTGTCCTTGATTCAGTTAGAAATGAGGGCTAGAGGCCCACGTACATATGAAGCAAACTACCCATAACCTAAAATATTGCTCAGAGGAATACATAATTTCTTCCTCCCACCTGCCATTCCTCTTCATTTCCTCTTTCATTTCACTTTCATTTCATCTCATCCCCTCTCTTTCACACCACTCAATTACATTCGTCCGTCTCTTTTAGCCTTTTATCGCCACTACTGCCCCACAGACTTAAGAAAAGACCCCTTTCAGGGAGCTGTTCCCCACAACAACATGATTTATGTGATCTTCTCTCTTTTCCTTTTTCCTGTGTACTTTGGAAGGCGAGTTGCCAATCTGTGCCAGCAGCTCCCTGTATTTCACTGCCCAGACCAGCAATCCCCAGCTCAGGGCCACAGGGTCCCTCTCAGGTGTGCCCTGGGTACAAAGCAGGTGCTGCTGGTACTTGATTTGCAGCAGAGGAGTTAAATGCCAGCTCCTCTGCTTCCCTGAACCTGTTGTGTTTGTTGCTTTTCCAAAGGTCTCCTCTGCCTTGACCAGATCCGAGAACTCGGCACGCCGGCTGTTGGGGGCTTGCCATCAGTTTAAGCCTCTGCAAGAGGAAAATTTATCACTATTGATTTGATCAGACTTTTTTTGGACTTGAAATAAAAAGTGAAGAACAGGCCAAGCTGCCGTGAAATGCACAGTGTGGGATCCAGGCACAGACATTGAATCATTCAGATTGGAAAAGACCTCTAAGATCATCAAGTCCAGTCATTAACCCAGCACTGTCAAGTCCAGCACTAAACCGTGTCTCTGAGCACCATATCTACATGGCTTTTGAACACTTCCAGGGATAGTGATTCCACCACCTCCCCGGGAAGCCTGCTCCAATGCTTTTTCTGAGCTTTTTTTTTCCTGATGCTCTTTCAATTACATTTTCTCTCTGAAAGACTCTGCTGTCTAGACTGATACAGCCTTCATGATGTCCCATGTAAAATGGTCCAGAGTTTTTACAGATCTGACCCCAAGTCCCTAAAGCCTTCCTGGTGTCTCATAGACACTGATACAAAGCAGAGAAACAGTTAGGAAATATTACAGGCTAAAGACAATGGTCTCTATGTCCTTCCCTGCTTGAAGAGAATACTCCCTGAAAGTATTTTGAAATGAAACAGCCTTTAAAGCATTCTGCAACGTGAAGAACCTCAGTACTGAATTAATGCTGAAGATCAGCTAAAAAGGTCTTAAAATAAAAAATGCACTTGGCTCTTGAATTCAAGCCCTCAGGCAAATCTTCCACCAGCTTTACTTCTCGAATAGGAACTGATAGGTCACATTGAGACCCACTTAAATCTTAGTAATGGACGGAAGCAGGTAAGGAGACCTGTCACAAAGATGTCACTGCCTTGCAGTGCTACCTCCAGGCACTCTACAGCTTTTCTTTAATTCTGCCAGAGGCAAGTTTATCATTTAGCACTGGATCCACAGTAAGCAGGTTTGTATTCCACCAACTTTCCCTGCTCTTAGTCTAGTCTGGATTTGGCTGATGAGTATGTGTGATAACAGCATTTATGTCTTCACAACACAGCACAAGTCCAAATAAAGCTTTCCTACTGAGGAAGGCATTTCCACCTCAGTATAATTACCTGCTCTTTGAGCAGAGTTTGGTGGCATAGATGTTCAAAGCTGCTCAAGAGGAACAACCAGGTTATGAGGTTTTTCCTCAGCAGCTTGGCCATTTCCCCCCTTTCTATTTGGCCACCAGACTCAAAGACACATCAGCTGAGTAGCAACAGCCAGTGCAACAAAGAAGTATCGCAGTCTGAATGTGCACCTGCAAGGGGCAGCTTCCATGAGCATTTCACTCATTTGGCTTCATTTTCTTCTGACCTTGACTCCCAAAAACATATAGTCTCAAAAGAGAATAGTGACTGGATGGGAAAAAAAGGTGGAAAATTACCATAGCTGTTGTTGGTATGTCCTAGCACTGCTTTCTCCTCATCTGGAATAGGAGAGAGGGAAGACTCATAAAGGCGAGTACAGGGAAATTCTGGCACCCAAAGCCATAAGACTCTTACAAGCCTGAAGTGATATTTTCTGCTCATCTGTGCTGAGATGTGATTATTACAGGAATATCACATTCTCAGTTAGCTTTTCTACTCTCTCAGAACCTGATTTCTAAATGTTATTATAGCCTATCTCCCTTTCAGCTCATCTCCATTCCCTCTTTGTCCAAGGCAGAAAAAATTATACTCTGCTTACACAAAAGCCTATTCTTTTATTTGGCACGCAAAACAAGTCAGGGGATAAGAGCCTGTTGATTTTATTCAGCAAAACTCATCTCATCATTTGCTTCACTGTTGGATTATAAACAGTATTCCAATCTATTCCCATAACTGAAGCACCTTTTTTATATCAATTTTTCTTTTCACTATTATCAGACCACTTTGATTTGTTTACAGCTCTGGCTCATGTAACCTGTGTCTATTTCTCTGATTTGAGCAGAATTGAATGCAGTTTTCAAAACAGTGGGCCCAATCCTACCATTTTTCCCTAGAGATGTTGTATCCATCCAATCTGTGACTTCCACCTTACAATGCTCTTTCCAAAAGTGCCTTGTTAGAGTCAACACCAGCCCTGGGCAACAAAAACTGAAACAGCCAACTCTGAAATGATAGCCCAGGTATTCATATATCAGACAAATTAAAATGCATGTTAGATTGTATCATATTTTTGCTATTTATCCTTTAGGCACTGACCTCAAAGACAGCATGGCAAAAATTTCACCAACGCCCAGCAAGGCGAGGAGAACAACTGGGACAGGAGCAAAGCAGGAGAGAGTTACCCACACACATTGTGCCTGCTGCCTAGGAAGGTTTTCCAGGCTGAAGTTTCTGAATTCACCCCAGAGGACTGGATAGTAAGGGTCAACACCTATTTTCTGCAGGTACCTCAGTTTCCCTCGTCACTGGGTTTGACCCACAGTATTTGCTGGTTCATAATGCTGCTTTGCAGCCCCACTGCTGAGTCAAAATTATTTTTTCCCCCCAATACTTATTTAATTTTTACTTTTGTGACTGCTCGTTGCACATGATCTGTGAGGTCCTGGAGTTAAAGATGTCCCTCAAAAGTTCTCAGAAGTGTCACAATGGCTTTTCCCAACAATATCATCTCGTTTGTGCATCTAGCAGCAATCTATAAGAAATACTTACAGTGGGACCACAATACATCCCTTTTTCCACCATGGAAAAAAGCTGCAAAGGAAAATAAGAGTGACAGGATTTCTTACAGTTAGTGGTGTTGAAGATCTGGGGGCAGAATTAGGAAGAGAGGCCTAAAGCTGCTAGAATGGTTAAGCCCAAAATGAAAATTGGTTTAACACAGAGTTGTCATTGATTTCTAGTCCTCATGATCTTCCTATAATATCTTCTTGGAAACTACAGCAGCTCCACCTTTAAGCACCTTCTGTAGCTCCACCATTTGAAGCCTTGACAGTTGAAAAGGAGCCCCAAAAACCAACCTCACAGAAATCAGTGTAGGCCTGGTCAGGGTGTTGCTGTCTCCAGTTTCCCTTTCACCTGCTGCCCTTCACACCCAACAGAATTTTACCAGGATAGCCATGAGAAAGCTGTTCTTCCCAAATTGCTGTCAGACATGAAAGTCATCTTCTGCCTGAATAACCGAGGCATTCATTCCTACCGACAACCAGGCATTTCTGTAGTCCTCCTTAACCCCAGCAGCCCTGTTTAAACCGATCTAATTAGTCCCTTGCAATCAAAGGTGGTGGTTTGGGCAGAAGAGTTGAAAAATGGGACTTCACAACTGGTAAAGTTCTTGATCAGGATTATTATAATTTTTTCAAATCAAACCCAAAGTTTGCATAATGAGGATTTCTGGGAAGATAGGGTCTATTACACAGGAAAACCAGCTGTTCACCATTAATTGACTCCATCCTTCTCAGACACTTTTTCACAGACACCTGGAATCAGGATTTCTGAGCACATACGAGCCTAGCATTAAGTTAAATGAAAATGGAGGAACTGACCTGAAAGCAAAGATTACCAGCCTTAACTTTCAATTTATCAGCACCTTGCCATGATTTAAACACAGGCTGCTCTGCTGAAATACAGAGAGTTTCTACTCGCAGCTCTTGATTTTCTTCAGCGCTCTATAATGCAGAGGTTAAATGTTACCTGTGGAACACACCCTGCACACCTCTGAGGTAACTTTCCTCAGCAGTTAGCACTGGAACACCCTCAGACACAGGGGAGCCCATCAAACATGACCTATAGAGAATCACAGAATCATTAGGCTTGGAAAAGACCTCTAAAATCACCAAGTCCAACCATTAACCTGACACTGCCAGATCCACCACTAAGCCATGTCCCTGAGTGTCACATCCACGTCCCTGAGTGTGACATCCACATGTTTTTTGAGCACTTCAGAGCTGGTGATTCCACCACTTCCCTGGCAGGCTGTTCCAACGTTTGACCAGTGTGAATGATACCAGCTACTCAGTTTCAAGTTCATGCAGTACAGAGGCAATCCAGACTCATGGCAGGAGCAAATTGGTATTAAAACCCTGTCTGGACAGCAGAAGATTCACATCTCACTCAAGACTTACATATAAAGCGAGTCTATACAATGGCTGTGCTGATCATTTCCTTAGGTTTTAGAGAAATGAACAACTTTAACTTTACAGACTTCATGGTTGCTTGATCTCACTACAGTAAACAGCTCCATATTTTTCCTTTTCATGTTTTATCCTGAAGCAACAGAGCATTACATTAATTGACTTGTCTTATTAATTCAATAAGCTGCTTCCAAGATGAAATGCTTAGCTATGCTTGCTTGTTTTTGGCACTTTTTGGTTGTTGGAGGAAAAGCTTTAAGGCTAGAATTGCTCTGATGTTTTCCACAGTTCACTGAATAATTTTATGCACTACTGAAGATTTGCCACATTTGGAATTACTGCAAACTGCTACTTTTTCATCATATTATAATTTAATTCACACTTTTAGTATGATAAGAAAACATTTAACAGTTTGCATATTTGAGAAGTATATTTGTTCTGCCATAAAGTTGTGGTTAAGAATTCATTATGGGTCACTCATTTCTAGGATTTGTAATTTGGACTTAAGATACATTTAGAAGATTAAAGATGACATAGAAGCCACCCCATTCAAATGAATTATATGCAAGAAATCCAGGGAGAAAAAATTGACCTTGCTGTAAATATAGGGCAAAAATAATTTATTGCAAGCTTGAGTGAGATTGAGAATTTTTTACTATTTCAGCAAGATATTGGATGGGAGGTGAAACTATTTTAAGCTTTAAAAATCAAAACCCCGACATTCCTTAAGGGGAAAATATTCATGTAACTATGTGGATTCTTAGATTTCAACTTCTTTAGGAAACATGAACTCTTGGTTTGCCTTTCAGCTGGTGAAAATACTGATTTTTTTTTTGATTTTTTTTTTTTTCCCCCTGTCTGTGCTGGGTGAAAATGAATTTTTTTTTTTCACTGAGTTTTTTCTTTTTCGAGAAGTCTGGCCAGGGGCTGGAAATGCACTTACCTTTCCATCCATCATCCAAGGTCGTGCCTGCTCAGGGATGGCACACACCTGGCAGTGACACAAGGGTCACTGCACTGGTTAGAATCACCCTCAGCAGCCATGGTTGATGTCCTTTAACCTCTCTGTGTCCCTTGGAGGGTCCTGTCACACCATGGGCCATTGTCCTAGACGTAAATATCTCTCTCCATTTTATTTCTTGGACTTGGAGTGGAACCTCACAGTGAAGCCTCCAAGGTGAGGTCTCTGCAGGGTAACTGTGAATATTCTCTCTCTGCCTTCTCACTGCCAGGGCCTGTGGGACCCCCACCCTCTCTGGTGGGGAAAGGGACTGAGTGAGAGAGCCCCTTACAAACCTCCTGCAGGAACTGCTACAAAAGGAGCCAATCCCTGGAAAAGCAGTTCAGCTGTTCCTGCTCCTGGAGGTTGGAAGGCATGGCTGAAAAAAATGTCCTTGACACCCCTTCTCACCCCAGAGCCAGGTACAATCCCTGCTGCAGCAAACCCAACCTGGTAATCACAAGGTTTAGAGTTAAAGACTTTGCTTGCAGTGAGGTCCTGCTTTTAAATGAAGGTAATTGATCAAGTTTCTGGCCTTAAGAAAAGAAACCAAGGCATAATTTATGCTCAGAGTGACCCGTAGGTGTTTGCACAACAATTAATACCCACAGTTATGGTGATGCAGCTGGACACAAGGCAATTGATCTTTTCCTTGAAACTTTTTACCCTTACAGCCACTACCTCTAACTCCTCATTATGTGTCCCCATACTCGTTGCATTTCAAAATTATCACACTAAGCAAAGCTCAATGCACTGTTTAAATGAGTAAGGAACATCTGGTGAGCTGAGACTACTGGGACTCCACGGACAGATAAAGTTGTAGCACTTTTCCTCTGTATATGGAAATGCACTGTAAATTAAATCTCAAAATCGTCTGAAAAGGCACGGGTCGGAAAGGAGGTGGAGAAGCACCATCATTTGTGCCAAGGTCAAATTCCATGCAGCTTAGCTTAAAGCCAGTGTATTTTCATGCATTCAGTCACAAAGCTTTGTACTGTTCACTCATTATTTTGTACCTTAACAGTTTTCTAAAGGTGCTTGGGACATCCCACTTTGGCCATCACAACATAAGTGCCAAATATACTATAAAACTTGTGACTATGAAAATATTTCTCTCCCAACTTTTTGTTTTCGTTCTTTCATCTGCTTTAAAGAAATGTGGGATAACACTGATATCTCAACCCAGAGCTGCCTGAGACTGAACCGCTGCCTGCTGATCTACCTTAGTTTAAAAAAAAGCAAGACAACAAGTTGTGCAGTAGACCATCTGCCATGAAACATAAATGTCTTGTAATAGCAATAAGTCAAGAGCCATGAACCACTTAGCCTGAGGGAGAAGCTGTTTCAGCAGGGCGAGCAGCGAGGAAACCCTCAAGGAGACTGGTGACGCTCCCGTTCAGCTCCAGCTGCCACGGTGTTGGAGGCCAGCTCTCCACAGCCTGCAGAATTCCTGCCCAGCCCGACAGCTCCTGCTGTGTCACCTCTTCACCTTTGCATTCACGCAGAGAGGCTGAGCCTTTGGGAAGATAGGAGTCACTTTTGCTGGTGCTGCTCTGTGGTCAGAGATCCCACACACCCCCCGTGCCAGGAGACGATGTGACCGTACCCGGGGGTTATCAGCACCTCCGTGCCAGGACATCCCTGAGCTGCTGCCACCGTTTGTGTGACACAGAGCAGGAGTGCTCATATGCTGGTAGACCTTAGTCCCCTGCAGGAAGCAAGGAGAGGGCACTACAGGCTGCTGGGACTATGGTTTGGTTGATCAGAGCTTCTCCTGGAAGTGATGCCACAGATGTGCCAGTCTCTACTGTTCCTGCTTTTTTCCCATCCCACACGAGTGTTTGCAGGACCTTCATGCACATTTTGGCTTTTGTCTTTGCATCACAAAGGGGTAAAAGACAACTGGGAGAGCACAGCCTGCATCTCTGAAAGAAATTTTACTACTCTTTTCTCTCAAAAGCATCAAAACACCCTTTATTCCATGTACACCTGTCAGAACTTACTCTGGCACAGCTTCCAACCACAGCCCCAAATGTGAAACCTGACATTAATGTGAACCAGTAGGACATTTCCAACTGTTTACTCTAGAACAGAGCTAATAACAAAAGACAGGCAGTTTTCAACAAAACGTAGGGTTGGCTCATGTCACAGCAGCTAAGGAGTATCATTTGAAAACCCCAAAGGGAGTATTTAAGAAAATGTCTTCCAGAAAAATCTCTGCTCTTGTTACCGTTTCAGGAAGCAGCAGCAGGAACATGACACCTTTGCCTTGTTGGTGTAATAATGGTACTGAGAGTATGGGAAAGTTGAGTTCTAATTGTTCATTGGGTGATCAGTGATATTCCCAGGTGGCTGCAAAGGCAGAGGTTGAAAGCGGAGAAACAATTCTTTGGAATTCTCCTTTCAAGCAATCATTTAAACAGAGGCATGAATGAAAGGAGTGGCAGGACTGAATCTGCAGATGGCTCCAGTGTCAGGGAGCATTTATCTGAAAGCCAGTAAAAATGTGACTGTCTCCTGTTTTCCCAGGCTGTGTAACGTCACCTTGATGAGTGTTTTCAGCCGAGGCAGGCCGATGCAGGAGGGCACATCTGCTGCTCAGCACAGCGTGGGCACTGGGCGAGCAGCACGGCTGCTTCCCGCTGCTCCTCCAGCCCGCACAGCTCCCACAGGGAAGGGCAGCCAAGGCTCTGGTTGCACCCTCCCTCTGACTGCCCCAGCCTCTTCCTCCCACTCTCTCCATTATCCCCATGTGGCTCATCAGTTTGGCTGATCCCTTTCCAGACCTGTCCGGCCATTCCCAGGGCTCCCACACCGGGATGTGCCAGCACCTCATTATCCTGTGTGCAAACTAATTCCCTTTGAAATTCACAAGGTACCCATAGCCCTGATTTTGGAGGACATGAACAGCCCCACATCAGCCACGTCTCCCACTCTCATATTTGGTAACCCACGCCCAGGTTCCCCTCAAACTTCTTCCCTCCAAACCACGAGCTCCCAGCCCAACCCTTCCATTTGTTGCTGTATCTAAGGATATATTATTTCTAAGTTAGAAGCCCAAAATCCATCTGAGGATCTGGCTTTGATTTCCCTCAGAAAAAGTGTTTTAACCTCTAGTCTTTACCTACCCAGCATGCAGGTCCATGATATGGATGAACAAATCTTCCACTCCTTTGAGCAGGGCTCAATGTGGCTGAGGAGAAAGGAGAGCAAAGATGCCCCACACCTGGACAAAACACATCTGCTGCCTCAGGAAGGTCTGACACTCACTTGGTATCAGCTGAAGGCCATAAAGGATGGTGGAGAATCACTCTTGGAGTTCCCTTGTATGAGATTATCTGGCATAGCTGATAGTAATCGATGCCCAAGGGCAAAGTGAGTGGTATTAACCTAGCTGCCCTCTCAATGCCATGAAAAATAATTCCATCCTTTGTATATTCCTAGAAGAAGGAAAAAAAGCTAGAAACAAAGTGCTTAAAAACCTGCATTTGTCAGACTGATCCTGTTTAATTAAACAGGAAATTGCAGGGCAACTAAATCAATCTTTACAAAGAAAAGCTGTTTCTCTGTTTACAGAAGAGAAACTTGTGGTGATTTATCTTAAAGAATGTAATTGCCTAATGATTAATAGTGACCAGAGATAGAAGGAAATGAGAAACAGGAGTGACTTCTCTTGGTGTGTGAAGCATGGCAGAGCTATATGCCCCTGCCACAGGGAGCATTAAACAAGAAAAATTTCCTGGTTTTTACCGGGAACCTGCTATTCTTCTTCTAGTTTCTGCTTTTGATACAGAAGTTATCACCACTGGAAAAATCCAGATATGCTATTGGGTATTAGGAGATTTGGGTCCAAGTATACATTTGTTTTTTTCCTTTCTGCTCATGGTGATTCAAAATAAGATTTTCGTCTTCCTTCCCATCCCTTTCCTGCGACCTGCCATGGAAACCAGTGGGCTTCACAACTGCACTGTACCTCAGTGAACACCACGATGAAGCGTCCCAAATACTTGTGCAGTCCCATCCTTGGGGGTTGCATCCTGGTTCTGGGTCCTGCCCTGGCTGCCGGACACCCGTGGTAGAGGCAGGAACTGAACCCAGATTAGCTGCATCTTAGTTCAGGGCCCCAAATGCTGAATATCACTTTCCAATCCAAAGTGTGTCTGCTCACAGCTTTCCAAGAGATAAAATAAATTTACTGGTCACTAATGATAGGTTAGAAATGGGGCTTAGAAATGTGGGTTTCTCACACAGAATAACAGATACTATGGCTGTGGAGTGCTGGTAGGACAGTAAGACATCCCCCACCTCCAGGATTGCATTTGACAATTGATCAAAGTAATATCCTTGAATTTAAATAGGAAACAGGGGATGCCAGCACCTCTGCAGGGAAGGCAAAAGGAATCTCCAGTGACTTGTCAGAGAAGCAGCACACCCTGGGCTGCTGAGCATGGAGCAGGGCTTCCCAAACAGCACAGGGAAGAGGGCTCTGCTCAGCCATAATTCTGACTGAAAGCACACAGCCACTCTTGTGTGGGACTTGAGAGTTTGAACAAGCCACGATTCAATTCTAGAGCACTTGATAACGCCATTAACAACATCCTCCGCAGCCACATACAGAAATCCCACTGCAGCCCAACACAGAAGGGCCGTCCATGCCATCCTTCTCACCTCACCAAGCAGATTTAACAAATGGGAACAATTTCTGTTCACTCGGAACTGGTGAAGGTGAGGATAAGACTGTAATGTTTTACTGAGCCATAGCTTTTTGATTGCTTATGAGGAAAAGCAGGCAGAGTTCTCACAAACCAGTTAAAAAGCCCTCAGTAGTGAAACCTCATGGTTGAAGAAAATGAGGATTGTTTATTGTTACTCTAAGGTGGCTTGCACTGAGATGAAGGTTTGAAAGACCAATAATACCTCTGAAAGAGGTGTCTTCAACTGGGCCAGAGTGTAAGAGAACCAATATTACAAGTGTTTCACTCTTTCTCTGTTGTAGCTGAACCGAGGCAACATCCTGTTTGTTTTCTCAGCTCAGTCAAGTTTCATCTGCACCTCCAGTGGGACTATTCTGACCCTGACAGTTCATGCTCTCTCCCAACAAAAGTGTTTTGCCAGCATTTCAGTGCCTTACGTTAAAGCACCGTGTTATTCTCTCAGCTACACAATTTTCCCCCGTTTCCTTTAAATGACTCAAGGAAAATCTTCTCTCAGTATCCTGCAGAAAGGGATCTGTCAGGCTTTAACCCATAACCTTTTTCTGCTTTACTGACCTAAAATTCTCTTGCCTGTAAGGCAGACTCACATTTTAGAGCATCTATCTCCATAATTTAGGGATGCTCATGAAACATTGTCCAAGCATATCCACTCTCTTTTCCCATAGATCATTTACTGATTATTTATAGGCAGCATCTCAGCTACATGTTTGACAAGTGCTTTCATTACTATGCCTCCATATGAAGTAACCCATCTAGACTAATATCCACAGATTGCAGTATAAATTCCCTATTAAATCCTAACCATTGTAATTACCCAATCCTAAATACTCTCATTTCTTCCTCTGTGGGGTCCAAAAATATCTAGCACATGAGGATCTCACAGCCACCCTCACTGATCCCCTGCCACCACTTAATTGAATTATAACACCATAAATAATCTGGAGGCTATCTCAGAGGCACCCCATACAATTTTCAGGGATGTTGCCTGGTGGGTGACCTATTTGGAGAGGTGCAGACAGATTTCTCAGGGTTTTCTTCAAGCTGATTATCTCCATATTCCCTGATGGGCCTTTGTTGCAAAAGAATTACCAAAAAAAAAAAAAAAAAAAAAGTGCTATTTAATTTATTAACAGCTAGTCCCAAAACAAATTCCCACTGTGGAGAAACACTGAGCAGATAAACCTAAACTTCTGGAACTGAGAATGTCAGGACAGCAAAGTGTTTTAAGATGGGGATCTGAATTTTGCATCTAAAGACCATCTTCAGGCAATGCGTGGATTATGCAGGCTGTGCATTGTGCAGGGATATAAATGCATGAGGCACTTAGAGCCAAGTACCTCTTGGCATTCACAAACATAATCTCCACAAAAAGAAGATTTCCACCACAAAGAGATGTTTCAGGTACACAGCCAGAAACGAGGTTGCTTATTTGAATTAAACGTTCCAAGGGCACTAAAGCTAATCTATTGGCAGCAGTGGGTCTGCACTTCAGGTAGATGGAGTGCTTGTGCTGTATTGTAGCCCTGCATCCTCTCAGCACAAGGTATTCAGAAAATTGCTCTTCTCTTTGCTTGCCCAGCTGCTCTAGGGACACTGCCACACTTGTCAGACAATAGCTGTGGTATGGGAGCAGTTCACATCCCAACCACACACCCACGAGTGCTGTTGTATTAAACAGAGCTCTGCAGAGCAGGTCTGCACAACGCACATCTCCTTTTGTCAGCAGCCTCTGCCAGTCTGCACGTGACGCCGAGCTGAGTGCTGTGGTTGACACACCTGAGGGGTGGGGTGCCATCCAGAGGGACCTGGACAAGCTCAAGGAGTGGGCCCACGTGGACCTCATGAGGTTCAACAAGGCCAAGAGCAAGGTCCTGCATCTGTGTCACTGCAGGCTGGGGGATGAAGGGATTTGGAGCAGCCCTGCAATAATTTGTTTCTCTTCCAACGTGACCGACTGAAACCAGAATAAGACACCCTGTAACCTGAGTGCATTCACACTAATTCAGTGTAACACACCTACTGAGACCTTACATGTCTGGTATGGTTACAGAGCAGGTTAGAACCCTTCCAGGCACGGTGCTGCCTCCCAGGGACGCTGCCCAGCACCAGCAGTGCTTTGTCTGCTTAACCACATGTACTGTGGGGCAGCTCTGCCACGGACCCACCGTGTTCTCCAGATGCTTCCTCTTGCATTGCTGCTACCTGGCCTCAAACACGGCACCAGCAGGAAGGGATGCTCCTCGGATTGCAGTGATGTGGGGGCTCTGGTTGCCACACACGTAGCTGAAGGCTTTGGTTTCCTCTCTTCTTTCTCCCTGTCCCTGAGTCTGCCTCTGCGAGTGCCCCACACGTGGAAGCAGGGATGTGTGCCTGTGCTGCCAGAGGATCACAGAGCTGCTGAGACTCGATGTTTTTCCCAGCCCCTCTGCTGCTCTCTGTGTGTTTTTGTGTAACCAGAAGCCATTGAAGCCTGATGTATTAATATATAATCCCCACACTGGGAAGCAGCAAGGTCTCCCCTCCTGCTGCTCATAGAGTACCTTTACATCTTCCCTGCTTCCCAAGGATGGGTTGGGGGAAAAAAGCCAAGGCTCAGGAAGGAGTCTGCTGTTTCTGCCTTCCCATCAAGCACAGCTCTCTGCATGTGTGAGGTCTCACAAGGGGTGCGAGCCAAGCCTTATTCTCATCCCAAACTTCAATTACGGAAAGAGTGAGCAGCAAGCCTCGGCGAGCACCAGGACCACACCAAAGCCCAGAGCTGTCAGTGCGGTTGTCTGCAGCAAGTTCCCAGGAGCTCTCTACTAATATTTAGAAAACAACAGCAAACAAACCCAAAACAAACCCCTGAGCCCAAATTTCTGATTAAATGATAAAGTGCACATAATGTAAACTGCAGCATGCCAAGGAACCTGGAAGGTGAGCAGTGTCTGGGAAGCCCCAGATGCAAGAGTGTCCCCTGCTCTTGGCCAGCAGACAGGAAGAGGAGCTCCTGCAGGAACAGCTGTTTGGGGCCAGAGAAGGCATCCAAACAGAGAACACTCAGGAGACAGAGCCTGGAGCAGCAGCACCCAGTGCTCATCCTCACCAGCACCTAATGGGCTCCATTTCACCAGTTAGTTTCTGCTAACTTTCTCAGAGGTTTTACCCAGCCCAGAGGTAAATGCGATGCCAAATCAGGGTTTGCAACGGACTAAAACCTTCTTTCCAAAGTTTCAGGAACTCTTGGGGTGCAGCTGAGACTCGGTATAGAGCTGACCTGCTGAGGGAGAAGAAGACATTTTCAAGTGCAAATTCCACATATTCAATTATCATCCACCCAGTGCTGAGCCATGTGATGGAAGGGAGGCACAGGGGGATGCACAATGCTCTGGGTACCTGTCTGGCTTTACCTCTTCGGGGTAGTGAAATCCCAACTCTGCCTCTGTGTTCCGCATCACTGAATTCCCACAGCAACGGGGTCAGACACATCTGTCTCATAAAGGAGAATTTAACTAGGTTACCAATTTAAAAATACACTCACCCTGTTAAAGAAAGTAAGTAAACACTCTCCGCTGAGTGATTGATGTGCTGGGAAGTTACACAGCCTAATGAACAGCACTATGAGCTGTTGGCATTATTACATTTGCTGTGACCTTAGAAAAGAACAGCTCCAGTTGTCTTTGGAGTACAGCTTTGTATGTTCTTGGATTTCTAATACTAACGGGAGCACAAAATCCGACGCTGATTAAAATTGTAGAAGCTTTTGCTTCTACGCCGAGGAGAGAGCGAGAATGGATTGTATTACAGACATTTTGACAGGAGAAATATTTGCTTTCACAGAGGGAGATATAATGTGTCAGTCCTCTAGTCAGAGAGCAGACAGGCAGGCTTCCACTCCAGCACCATTTCAGCAAAGTCTGCTTTGACTCTATTACACATTTCACAGCCCGTGAGCCCAGGCCCTGGGCAAACACCTCCCCGGAGCCCCTTTGCAGATCCTCGTGGTGCAGATGGAACGGGTCAGACAGGGCAGAGCAGGCAGGACTGCAAGTTAAAGAAAGGCCTGTGCTGGGAGCATGGCCCAGGAGGAGCTCATGCACCACGGGCAGCTCATGCACCACGCACGCGGCTGCCCTGGCGGGGCTGTGCGGCAGCAGGGGCTGCACAGGATGCCCTCAGCGGGTTTGTCCCTCCGCCTTGATACCATCTCCATGCCGTCCCACAGGGAGGAAAAGGGAATTGCTAAGAGTTTCCCACATCATCAGCCCCTTGAGCGCCCTTAGCCCAGTTCCCTGGCACATTTCTCGTTCCATAACCAGCAAAAATTGTTGGGTTTGTGACTCAAAATACCAGGAATTTCTCTGCGCAGCCGTGCCTGCGTGAACATGGGTTATGCTTAGATCAGGTTACTTAACCCTCCCGGTCTAAGAACATTTAGCAACAGAGTTGCTGTGAAAACAAATTAGATTCAACAAAAGCAGTTTCAGAGACAGCAGCAAATTCCAATTGCATTTCCATTTCTGGAAGAGAGGCTGAGGGTGGGTATCGTGCATCTAACGTCAGTGTTCAACTACAGGTGACTAATTATACCAGAAATGAAACAAAGTCAATACATTTCCAACTTCATTTGCTTCCAGTTGGGGCTTTACTAAACAAAAAAGAAGAAAAATAAAGATGAGGCTTGTCTGTTTGAGATTGAACTAGAAGATTTAAATGCACATTTTCAGACTTTATACCATTCTTTCATATTTAATCTTTCTTTTTCCAGTGTTGTTATAAGCTTTCAAGTGATCACAATGCCTGACTCTTAAGATACTCATTTGTTTGGGAAAGTATAGGGGAAGATTTCAGGAAAGAGAAAGTTAGGTTTCACCTGCTTTCTCCTAGAGAAAAAGAATACAATGTTATAATTAAATGTATTTATGGAAGAGTGTCTGGCGAAGCGTATTTCTGCTGCTGTTGAGAACATGATGGTGCTTTTCCTTCTTTCATTATATTACCTAGAAAATGAATTATTTCCCTTATCCATTGTTTTTAACAAAATGTTTTTGTTTCTATCAATATGAAATGTCAGACTGAAACACACAGCTATTTGCTTTGGAGTAAGCACAATATTATCCACAGCTCCATTCAAAGCACCAAGGAACATAATAGTGTTAACTATAATTAGATTATTTTCCAGAGAGTTAGAAAGATTCATTGTAGAGCAGGCGTTTTCATAAGGAAACAGAAAGACTTACTTTATCAAATAACTCTGCACAAAATAATTTTGGAGCATTAACTCCCTTTTGTGCCTTGGCTTTAATTATTGTCTTTTTGGCTTGGTAATGCGTGGATTCCAATTATCACCTTTTAACAACATAATAGATGACTCACAGACAAATGTGGTTTCAGACTACAGAATCACCTTATCCCACTGCTACTCCAAACCTCCTGGGCCCACAGCACGTATTACAGCTACTCTTGAGGACCACTCATCACCTTCTGCAAAGCCCAGTGGCATCAGATGCAGATTTCCTGCACAGAAATATTTCCTTTCCATGCCATGCACGGCATCCTAGCCAGCACCTCTCAGGGGTCAGCATTTCACTCCTACCCTGGACAAGGCTGGCACAACACTCTTGCTGAAACAGTTCTCTCTCAGCGCAGTGCTGCAGGCTTAAAAACATCTGATGAGGCATTGCAAAGGTGCATCCTCCTGACACAAAACAGGCAGGCCATCACAAGAAATCATATCACCAATTTCATCCGTTATTTCTGAGCAAGCAGGTGATCATGGCTTAAATTCTTTTATTCCAGAAAGTCTCTGTGATTGTTTGCTGTGTTTTCCTACACCTGAGGTCTGTGTCCTAATGGATGTTTTGCGGACAGCTCATCTGGCATCCGGATCAGAGACTGAAGCCTCTATTGACCTGTTTGGTGGGAAGTCAGTGCTGATCATCATTGTATCTGACAAGGTTTAAGAAAACCCAGATAAACAGAAGCCGATAAACTGCTTGCTGTTATACACCTGGCACTTTTGGACTTACAGGATTTATAGTGGCTGTTTCATCTCCGGTTTTCTTGGAAATTAAAAGAAACTCAGGATACCTTGAAATGTGAGATTCAACACAACTTCAGCACTAAATTGAAGGACTCTAGGCAGCTCAATGGCCATTTTGCTGTGGAAGCAAACCCATTTTTTTGTGAACTATAATTATTTCCAGTCATAAGACCTTTTAATTTTCAAAAATCCATAAGGTATGGTAAGCGTTACCTGTGGGAAACCGCATCACCGTGGTTCTGCACAGCTGGTCTGGAAAGCAAGAAACAAGCTCTGGTGTGCTCCATCTCACATCCAGCTGGACATTGTAGCTGAATCAAATTCCTCAGTATTGGTCTGGGTCCCCAGATAAATATATTTTTAGTTCTGCTCTACCCCCATGTGCTTTAACTCTCCATGGACACTGAAAGGATCAAGCTCACACGTTGATGGCTTGCAGGAAGGGAATTTTAAGTGAGAAAACACTAGCTATTGAGCACTAGAGTTGTGCATCCAGCTGGGTGGCTCCTGAGAGTAACCGCGGTCAAAAAAAGGGAGAGGAAATTTCAAAATCTTTAAGTCAGACCAGAAGATAAAATTAAGTCTAAACCAGGGATTAATTTGAGGAACTCATCAACACTCTTGACCTCCAGCACAGATGAGTGTGGTCTTGCAAGGTCTCTGGGGAAAAGGTTGCATCTGTCGATGTGGGTCAGTGCATCTCTACTCGGCTGTCAAGTGCTACCCCATCAACTACTAAAACACCTTTCAGTCCTCTCTTTTCAAAGAGCTGAGGAAATTGATGACAAATCTGACCCCTGTTTAGGAAAAGGTGTTCAATGGTCTCTACTGGCATATTTCATACCCCTCCCTAGAGGTGACATTGCTCAAAGCAGAGGAACCTGCCCCGAGCCATGGGATCAGCACTGAGTGCCACCTCATTGAATTACACTGTCAACTTTACCTGTAGCCCAGGCTGTTCCTGGAGGTCTTCCATTCACAGTGGACAAAGCCCAGATCAGCTTGCCTTGCAGGACTTCTGCCCAAGCTTCTGTGGCTGCAGATATGTGAACAAATCTGCATCAGAAAGAGCTGAGAGCAGCAGGAACCATAATGATGCTACCGCTGGCAGAGAGCTAAATTTCATGTGTCAGCACTGGGAATTCACAGTAGCACTGGCGAGGAAATTGGATTAGTAGCTCCAACTAAACAGAGCTTAAGCCATTATAAAGTCAGTGGGAGGTTCCGATTGACCTCGGTGGGCTTTGGATCAACTCCCAGGAAGAATGTGACCGAACTAGACAGTATCACTTCAACACGTTGTTCCTAGAAGACTTCCTTGCCCACGACAGAAGTGTTTCTAGCGAACAGCTTTCTAATGGAGAGCCTGGACTACTGGGAGGATTGTCTGGCTGGTTTTTGAAGGCAGTTTCTTGAGCTGCTGGCTCTTGAAAACAAGTGCCAGACAGGGAGCAGACAGTCTGGTCTAGTCCAATCTTCCTTTTACCATGACCTAGTCAACCCTAGGTATTATTAACCACATTTTCTCACATTTGTTTTCCTCCTCTTGAAGTCTCTAGATGAGATCTCAAGAGAGTGGAGAGCTGGAGGGTTTTGATGAGCACAAAGCAAATTCTCCTCTCTGCTGCTTCTTCTCTTGCTGCCAAAGCAGAACATGAGATGAACAAATAGACAAATGGAAACTGCCACCTAAACCTTTGGACAGCTACTTCTTTTTGGAAAAATAAATAAATATAGTGAATACATCAACTTGAGCCTTGATTTTCATTTTCCAAACCTGTTAATTAACGGGGGGGAAAAAATGTGTTTTACGGGCACCAGAAACCCTCACTACTCACACTGCACAGAAAAAAAAGACATGGTCCAAAGCCTGCCATTAGATGTTTCTCATGATTGCTTGTTGTTAGAAGGGAGCTGCAGCTATGCTAATACAGTGTGCTCACTACAAAAAACCCTGTAATTGGGACAAGGCAGCCACAAAGCTTCCCGCAGCTGGCAGGAATTGTGACTGTTCTGTTCAGCTTTAATCATGGCTTTTAAAGCAGATCAGTAACAGCAACAATTAGCCTTTTAGATTGGTCTCAGAAATTACCATTTTTAAAATATGGTGACTCTGCAGGCACAAACGCAAAAGCTCTGAGCTCTGCATAAAACGAGCAGCCGCACACTCCGACTTGTTTGTCACTTGTTTGGTTGCTCCTTTGTTCCTGCAGAATTGTGGTTCTAAAAAGCAGACAGGAACTTGTACAGATTCTCAAGAGGAAATAGCTTTAGCCACCTCCTTTTCCCCAGTAAACCCACCCTTTGAGACAGCTTCTGCTCTGAAGGAGTGTCTGGCACTCCGGCTGTGTAAGCAGAAAGGGAGGCATGGCCACGTGGTGACTGGTGCCTGATGAGGTTGCCGGTTCTCACTCAGCAGAAAAACTTTGACTCTTACTTAGCAGGAAAGGATTGAAACAAAGCCGTTCGCAGTGGAGACATGAGGGAACAAAGAGGTGAAAGAAACGGGCAAATTTTAATTCCAGCAAAGGTCCCAGGAGATCCCCGTGGGAAGGATATGGAAAGCAGTGTAGGAATAAGAAGAAGCACCTCATTAGAGCAGATGGTGGGGTGTGTAGGTTGCTGTTGAGAGGGTCTTTCAGGGCACCTCCACGAACAACAGCAGTCTCAGCCTGCCAAGGCTGGCAAGAGCTTGTTTTGCTCATATCTGCCTCTGCTAAGCCACTCAGAAGTTTCTGTCTGCACAGCAAGGTTACTCAGTGACCCTCACATCTTTTGTGAACCCTCTGTGTTAGCCACACAAGTCCTGGCATACAAAGCTGGGTATCCCTATCTAAGATCTCTCTCCCTGCTCTGTGTGGGATTACAAATGCTTCATTCCTTCTTGGAGGGTTTGCCAGCACAGCAGCACAAAGGAGCCTTTTCAAGTACAGATCTGGCCTTTGTGCCTCAGGGCTTAATTCTCTGATGCTAGGACTGCTTTGTACCACTCTGGCTTTCAGAGTCTTTAAAGTACAAGTGTAAGTGCACTTGGATGTATCTCCGTGTCAGGTGGTAACAGGATGTTTCTTGCCTACCTCAAAGAGCGGCGGAGCGGTGTTATCAACCAACACTTCCACGGGGCTTTGATTTCCCTCAAAAAAAGCACTTCAACATTGACGCTCCTGGCTCGGTCTTTCTGAAGCCTGCTGCAAACCCCACACGTGATCTCCACAGCATCGCATCCCTGGCAGACTGGTGTGCCAGCTGCTGGCCAACTTCCTTATTCCCAAAACTTCTTTACCTGCCTCAAGCTGCACGTGCCCCAGGCAGCAGAGGGTTTGGAAATGAAACATGGCAGTTGGATCTCTGTGGTAGACATGAGTAGTCCACAGTCTGCTCTGTGTTGTCCTATCTCTATGAAAACAACAGAAAGATGATGTTACCTGCACCAAGTTTTCCAAGCAATGCAAATATAAAATGGCCAAATGATAAAATCCATATATATGTGAAATACCGACAAAACTCGCAGCCTATGCAGCATATCCATAAAAAATTCTGGTATTTCCTTGCTTTATTTCTGTCACAAAACTGGGAAATTTAGAAAATCTTCACTTTTCAACACCATAATCTGTCTTTTTCTATACTCACTAGAGACCTAGGAAGAAAAGAGTCGAAGCCTCAATTACAGGAGGCTTTCAAAGAAAGCAAAGGAAAATCAGCTTTATGGAGCAATCCTGCGTGATGAGTAACATGTGGAGCTTAGGCTGAGCCTTTCATCTCCGTGGGCTGCACGGACATGTGGACAGCAGTGCAAAGCACCTGCTTTGTACTTCAAGCCTGTCATTCACCACATCCGCTCAATCAAATGGCATTGAAAGGTGGAAATGCTGATTTCTTGCATGATGGCTGATAATGGGTTTAACGCCTCCCTGGGAAAGTGCAGCAGGAATGGGCAGGAGTATAAACCTTATGTTTCCTGAGGTCACACTTTGCTTTTAAAATGGGACTTTTTGCTGCTGTAAATAGGGTGAATGCTGAGCCAGAGCCGTCATTAAGGTTTGCATGTTCTACACTGCCCATTACTACACTTGTCTACATCAAAATTTGCACATAGCAGACACAGCAGGAGTCTGAGAAACCAAACGTTTTTTCTGAATGCAGTTTAACATTGGGCTTTCAATTATTCCCCCTTTATGAAGTTAATCATTGAGGCAATGTGCATTAACAGTAAACCAAAAGGTACCTTCACCAATGAGAATGTGGCAAGGACAAATGTTATTGGAATAACTGCGAATGATTCCTGTTATAAATAGCAAAGCAAAGGATAATGTGTTTATTTCAAATGCCAAAATGGGCCATATTTCCACCCCATAACTCTAAGGGGCCAGAAAGCATCTTTTTTTATGTATTTGTAATAATTTATACTAGGATGGAGCACAAGCAAATGACTTAGTGCTCATGTTAGACTTGCCCACCTCCTCCCTACTCACCAATTCCCAAACATCACATTTGAGGCACACATCCTCTTCTCTGCTTTGTCTTCACTCTACATCTTTCTCCCCATCCCGTGGCGTCTCCTAGAAATGCCAGCACCAAGCACTAATGGGAGCATTTTAATAGCAAATTCAGGAACACTTGCCTGTAACAAGAGCAGAGCCTTATTCAGAGCTGTATGGCCCTCGTGGATGTGCAGTTGCTGAAAATGTATCAAGTGGGTGCTGTTGCCTTGGTGTTCTCTTTTTATGCCATTCAGCAAAATGTGCTTATTTAGATTCAGAATTCCTGTCCTCGGGAAAATGAAAAGCTTTTTTCCGTCCTTCCCATCCCAAAATGGAATGGAAAACATCTTTAAAGGTTGAATTTTTGAGCGCAGATTTTCAACCTGTTTTCAGGAATGAAATCGTGTAGGTTGGTGCAACAACTGTCCTTGCTGGCTCACACAAGGTGGAGTTTTGTGTCTCGTTTAGGCAGGTTCTGTTTCTCTGTGTTGCACAGAGGACATGTGGCTCTCAGAGCACAGAGGCTGTGGTGTTTGGTGGGAAACAATGTCCTTTAGATCATCAAGATCTCCTAGGTTTGTTTTCTTTATCATGATTCAGGTTTTATATGCTGATCTTGTCTAAACTTCGCAAAGATCTTTTCCCAGAAAACCTTTTTTTTTTTTTTTTCTGGAAATAACTGATTAAAAATTTAACATCTTGTTAAAAATTCAAGAAAAACTGTTCCTTATAATTAAAATTTTAATTGATATCTGCTTGAATATGTTATCCGATTCATTATTGAAATTCTATTCTTACTAAGCTTTTTTATTAAAAAAAAAAATGCAGGGTTTCATTAAAAGAAATGTGACAGGTCTGAATGTCTTCAAATGAAAATTATTTTGCATGATGAATTGTGTGGCATTCAAGCCAACCGCATTGTCTGCTCTCGTATCCGATAATGCCATGTGGTACAGACAGCCTCTCACGTCTAGAGAAACGTAATATTTGACACCACTATTTTTAAAATTGCTGTATTAGCATGCAATGCAAAAGGGTTTCATGAGGTTCCAGGATGAGGTTTATGGAATTGCCCAAGGGGATAGTATGCATGGTACCAACAAATCAACCAACCTGCCCACAGCTTTAACTTCTTGCAGAGAGCAATACTTGGTGATAATGTCAACTGTGAAGAAAAATCTAGCAAAATTTTCTTCATCTGAACGTGGAAGCCACTTTATTAACAGAGGGTATTTAACTTGCTGCTTGAATGAAGGAAAATGTTTCATAAAAATAGCTTGGAAAAAAGACAATTGCCTATTTCTGCCTAAGATGGTCTATAACTTCTAGACAGTGTCCTGCTAATTGCAAAAAACCTGATGCATTCAAGTCATAAATCAGCATTTCTCAGGGCAGCCAAAATAGCCTTTAAAATTCATCGGGGTAAGAATGCTTTATTGCACTGCTGAAACCACAGTTTCTCAACAGCAGCTCCCTATTCAATCCAAATACCTCTGCCAAGAGCTGATAGGACAAACAGAAAAACTGGGGCAGAAAAGAGGGACATGATGAAAGAAAACGTTGCTGCAAATTATATACAAAATGATTTAAAGTTATCTCATTTCGAGTGTCTTTTGCCTCCACAACATCTCACGGTAGCTCTTTCAGGAGGGGTGGGTTGAGCTGATCAGCCCTGACTCACTCCTAATTCAGGCAATCTCCCAAGGACAGCTTTCTCCACCAAGAGATGGGGAGGGACCTTTAGGATTTCACACACTTTGCTTGAAACAGGAAGCAGGACTTGACCCCAGAGCAATTTGCAGAAGATAGATCTCTTTCTGGGGATCTTCCTCCCTACTATGTTTGCCTGATTCTGTCTGTCCCATCTCTGGTTTGATTTATATCCCTTTTTCTTTCCCTAGTCAGCCTCTCCCTACTGCACCTCATCTTCCTGATCGGGAGGAGAAAGTGATTATCCTGTGGCTCCCGCTGATCCTAACACCTCATTACTTGAAAGGTTTTTTTAGGGTGATGATTTCCAGCCTTACTGAAATTGAGTAAAAATTTACACTTAGAAACCCCGGGATCTGTGTTCTGTTGATCTGACCCCAGGCAAAACACGGCTCTGGCTGGGGCTGTTTTACATCTAATCACAGCAGAAGAGCAGCTCCCACCCAGTCTTATTTGTAGTTTTTTATCTCACTGTCCAGCTAAGTCAATCAATTGCTGCAAACTGTGTTGTGCTGCAGGGTAAAGAATAATAGAGAAATATTCAGCCAAACTGTACAAATGTTCCTCCTACTGGTGTGTGTCTGTGCTGGAACAGCAGCCCAGCCTCGTGCTTGCCAGGTAATGCCACTGGTCCTTGACAAGGCTCTTGCAGCTCTTCCAGTTTCAGGGGGAAAAACATAACAAGAGCCATCATTCACCTCAGGAAGCATCAATGGAATAATTACTCCCTCCAAAACAATTATATCTGCAAAATGCTCCTTTTCCTCAGAGGGAAAATCCTCGTGGAGACTGTTCCCAATTAAGGTTAATATATGCCTCTGTTTCTTCAGGAAAAGGGTTGTTCTGGTCCCCACTGGAACCACTCGGAAATTTTAATGGTCTTTGAACCAAGCCCAGTGACAATGTGTCTTCATTAGTGATAGGAGTGCTCCCTTGTTTCAGGTTAGTCTGAGGTTTGGATGCTTATCCATCACGCTGTGGCATGCTGGGGACAAGAAACTGGACATAAACTTACAGGAAAAACTGAGATTTGCTGCGACTCGGCCGCCCCTCATGCCTGATTCAAGGGCTGCCTGGAGGATGGTATTTTCAGTAACATTTGCTCTGGTGACACTGTCGGCACCAGTCCCTGCCTCCAGCTTCAGCATGGCTGGGAAATCACAAAATCGTGGAGCAGTTTTTGTTGGAAGAGACCTTAAAGCTTGTCTCAGTCCAACCCCCTGCCATGGGCAGGGACAACTTCCTGTAGACCAGGTTGCTCCAAAACAGGGCTGGGCAGCTCAGCACTGGTTCTGGACATACTCCAGTGTCCCCAGGTGTCAACTGGTGTCCTCTGGGCCATCACTGGAGGAGCATATTCTCCTGAGTCATATGCACACTGAAGTAGTCCTCAGTTTTGGGGGCTGGAAGCTGCCAAGGGAGGGGAAGGAAATGAATAATTATGCAGCAATCTTTCTTGCTTTATACCTCTGCAAAACAGCTTTGGAGTAATTTCTGTTCCAATTGTCCCACAACAACTACATCTAAGGTTCCTGAGAGGAGCAGGGATTTATTTTTTTCCTTAATGGAATTATTGTTTCGTTTCAGTGCCGTACTAAGCAAACAAACTGCCAGACTGCTACCCTGGAGCTCTCTGCAGAGTCACTCTTACCAAATGCCTGGAAAAGTTGAAGAAAAATTCCCTCTGACTTTCATGGGCTCTTTTATCACCTCGTCCATGCTTTTATCACCCTGCTTATGTTTTCCTGTATATCCCATTACTTTTTACAACAAACAGGGTGCAGTTGTTAATATTGATCACCATTCTTCTTTCTCTCACACACAGACTGACTTCTCTCCCTCTCCCTTTCATCATACAGTTGTCAATCTTTACTCTCACCCTGGTTTAGGTATTGTATAAGCTTTTCTTTCTATTATCCCACTGCTGTTCAGTAAATGACTCCTCCAGATTGAATCTTTGCTACAAAATCTCTGCAATGTGCTGCTACCTGAAGTTCCCTCTAATTCTTCCAGTGCTGTGGTTTCCAAAGCTTTGCTGTCCTGCCATGGCTGGCTGTGCAGCATTTCACACTGTTCCCTTACAGGATTGCTTTTCTCAGCTCATCCAGCAGTGTAGGGTTTCCTTCTAAAATATCTGTGGTTCTTCTTGGCATCCAGGTGCCTGTAGCACCTTGCAATGAATGGTGGAAAATAAGTCAGCTGTGAGCTGCAGACAGATGAAGGGGTTGTGCCAGCCTCTAAATCACCAGAGCATCTAAATATTTGTTAAAAACAATGATAAGCACCCTCTCATCAAATGTAGTACTCAAAAAACTATTAGATTTTAATCAAATGAGAACAAAGGCAGTACAAAATGGCTCCCATTCATCTCAAGGCATCTTAATTCTGGCTCCAAATATTGCTGAAAGTGAGATGAATGGGAACTGCTGACACCACTGGCAGAGTCAGCTCTTGGCTCCTGATCACTCAAAGCAGCTCACACTCTAATGCCTGCTCATCACAAGGGTTTAAGGGAAAGCCTGTGCCTTGGAGTAATAGAGACTTTAACTTCTTAGTATAAATATGTAGAATTGAGCCCTCATCTCCCTCCAATCTTAAAAACTGCTTTGACGTGTGCCTCTGTCCGATATTCTATAATAACAACCTGGCAGGGGAGCCACCATGATCAGCCAGGCGGTGTTCCCAGGGCAAGGCTCATCCCCTGCTCTCCACTTGTGCTGGGTTTTACACTGGGTCTCTTTGCAGTTGGACTGGAGGAACACCGTAGGACCCTTCCAAGCGAACTACTTCCATTCCATTCCATTCCATTCCGTTCCATTCCATTCCATTCCATTCCATTCCATTCCATGCTGATAAACAAGGAGCTGCAACCATTACTACACAAAACATTGCAGCTGACCCTGAACACCCAACCCAGACACGTCACACACTTCAAGGACACTCTTACCTCCAGATCCACCTCTGCTGACTTTAACAGGTCTGGGTTCTGGGTCTGCAGCCTGCTCTGAAATACACTTGGGAGGTGGAGAGACATTTGCAGTTTGGGATCCAGGTGAAATAAGTTGAAGAGGAACCAGGCAAAAACAACACTGAAGCTGCTTGGATCACACTGTGCATCAGCACAAGAGGGATCCCACTGAGCATTCCACCCAGCTCTACCAGGATGGGATCCCACTCAGCACCACCAGCTGTCTGAGGAGTCATTTCCAAAGCCACCGAGTTTCTCCATGCTCAAATGAAAGCAATACTTGTGGACTATAAACCAGTAGTTGGATTTTACGATATCTATATGGCTTATCAAACTTCTGAAGTCTGTGAGAAATATGAGAAACACATGTGAGAGTTGCTTGTGAATATACAATGAAATTGTTCCTTTCTGGGCAGCAGAGCTGCTTATCAAATAATGAATAAAACAAAGTATTCCTTCTTAACATGGAACTTACATCTTTAATAAATATCAGCCTCATGTTCTCATGAGAATCTTATTATACAACTTCCTTCACTGATTCATGTATTAATACCATTTTGTATTAAGCTGGTACATAATTGATGATATGGAAGTGTTTTCATATAACAACTCCTTCACTGTATAATATAACCCACTTATCATATTTTCAGCTCAAAATTCAGAAAGTTCACGGATGCATTATACACTAAAATGAACACATTAACCGTATAAAAGTACAGTATATCATTTGCAAATTGCATGCAAACCAAAGTAAATATACAGTGCTAAATGCTGACTTTGATACAGCTCACGTTGAAAGGCATAAATCAGCTAATAGAAAAAAAAATTTTGAGCTCAGCGGAATGGAAAAATCTCCTGCAGGAAACAAGACCCAACCTAGTGATTTGGGTGCAACCTGTATCCTATATGGCTGTGATTAACACATACATTACCCATTCAGAGACAGGACTTTCCCCCGGAAAAACAGTCCTGTCTCTCAGTATCACTCACTAGAAGCAGGTGAAATCCCTGAGGAGATTTGACTTTTAGGCTTAGGGCATTTTTGTTTTGTTTAGTATTCTTTGGCCTGCATTTGCTTAACAGGATTCAGCAATACTTCAGTATCTAACATGGTAAAATTGCCTAAGGCTCAGGAGGTTGCTCTGTTTTATAAAAGCTATTTAAAACTAAGCCCAGGAAGACAGAGAAGGAAACCTTCTTCCTGCCAAACAGCACACCAGGGCAGTGACAGCACAGACCAACAGTCCCTGCATTGACTTACAAGGTTTTCATCCTGTGGAGCTCATTTTACAGATGCTCAGGCAAAACCATTAATATTGGAGAGATCTCTGGAATAAGCTCACCAATAAAACAGATGATGGTTTGCAGGAGGAACACGTGTCCACTGCAGCCACATGCAAACAGAGGGAGACCTCACTTCTGTGCTGCTGCTGTGTCCCAGCTGTGCCAGCCTAGCAAAGGGACTGTGAGAATGCCACTACCTGTCATGGACTTGCGCCAGCACAGGATTGGCTCCTAGTTTTCAGATGCTGTTCAATTCCCTGCCATCTCCACAAGGGGGAATGGCTTTGAACTGAAAGAGAACAGGTTTAGATTAGATACTGGGAAGAAATTATTCACAGTGGGGATGCGGAGGCCTTGGCGCAGGTTGCTCAGGCAAGCTGTGGCCGCCCCATCCCTGGAAGTGTCCAAGGCCAGGTTAGATGGGGTTTGGAGCAACCTGGGGTAGTGGAAGGTGTCCTTGCCCATGGCAGGGGGTAGAACAGGATGGTCTTTAAGGTCCATTCCAACCTAAACCTTTCTATGATTCTATGTTGCACCATTAAAAATATAACAGTACTGAATCTCCTGGCTCTTTCCCCTCCACCACAGCACTGACTCATCACTTCTCTGCTGTTAGAAATGGTGCTCAAGACTCTGGGTTCCCTTCCAGCTCCCTTGGGCAGGTGGCAAGCCACACTACCTGACCTTTTAATTCCCTCTCCTCAAAATGACCTCTCACTTCCCAACCCTGTGGCTCCTCTGGGCAGTAAAACAAGCCTTGCTCCAGTGACAGTGTGATCCATTATTAATCCAGCATCACTACATCTGGGACTTTGAGTCCAAGACAGAGATAAAAAGACAGCAGCACAGGCAGACTAGGAGTGCAATCAGAACAGCATTTGTAATTTAATAGAGCTACCTGGAGTAATGCTATAATCTCAAACAGCCTTCATAAGTTGTTCAGAGAGAGATTCCCTAAATCCTTGAATCAGCTACAAATATATAGTTGCATTACTACCACGGATTTAAATGCCTTTGAAGTCAATACAGAGATTCTTATGGATTTTTTTACAGGCTTATGTGGTATTTACATATATATACACATGTAGAAATACATATGTATATATATATTTATATATTTAAAAATCTCCCTAGGCTTTAATCTGGATTGAGAGTCCCTGAGGAACTCGCATCTGAGACCCAAAGGAAAGGCACAGTCAGAAAGCTCTCTGTCTGTAGGATTTTATTATAATGTCTTTTGAACACAGTTTTTTTTCCATTAACCACCATCCTTCTTTCCTTTTGTCAAGGCAAGAGTTGTCTCTATTCTGTAATGTAGACATCACCATCTCAGAGTATGTTCCCAAGGAGGCCAATTTAAACACTGACAAGAAAATCACCCATTCCATTTGGACAGAGAGAAAATTATATTTTTCCAGCTGGAAAGGAAAAAAAAAAACCTGCTGTGTAGTCTTAATCAGGTTTGCTGGACAAGTCAGGGGAAGATTGAGGTTTTGCCAAAATGAGGATCAAAATTGTGGGAAAAGGTAACTGAGTTTTATTTGCTTGTATCACTGCACTGATTTTCCCAAACCCCTGGTGTTCCCTTGGTGCAGGATCAGGGCCAGTTGGATGCTCACACGACCTGTACAGATTCACCCGTGTCCCCAGTGCCACCTGTGCCACCAAAGCTGGGCTGGGTCACCCATTCATTTTTCATCCCTGGTTTTATCTTGCCCATCTTGCTCCCTTTCTGCCCCCGTTCTCATGGTCTCCCATTACACAACCACCTCCTCTTCCACCTTATATTGAGCAGTGTTCCTCCCCCTGCCTTTTCTCAGCTGCTGCTGCAGGGGCTGAGGGATGACACCGGGTCAGTGCCGCTCCAGCGTCACCCACAGCTCTGGACAGGCAGGTTCTGAGGCAATCAGCAACAGTCCTGACAGCCAAAAACACCATCGAGAAGAATCACATGAGATACCAAAAGACAGAGGGCTGGAGGACAGCTTCTGCTGGAGGGCTCGACAGACAAAGGGAAGCGAGGCGAGAGACAGGGTAAAAATAAACACAGGTGTCCTTCGGAGGGCACAGATCAGATCAGAAGACTCTGACATTTTAACTGATGTCTGTGAAAGCATTTCCAAACCAGAAAGCAACTTGCTGTGGAAGGGGGAAATGCTCCTTTTCCGACGGAAAAATCCTTTTCTCAATTCAGTAAAAAGGAAGGTATTATTAAACATTTTTGTTTCATACTGATGTGGGGATGGGGGATTAAAAGTAAATTAAAAGCCTGGTTTGCAGGCTAAGGGCTGTTTCTCACCTCAGTGGTCCTGCCAGTTTGGAAGCAAATCTTTTCATACGGGTCCAGGATGGGCTTAGCACACCAAGTCCTGCTGCTCACTCTCAGCAATGGCCAAAAATCCTGTGGAAAGCCACAGCATCAGCATGGACTAGGTCTGCCATCACTGCAGGCTCTCAAAAAGCTCTGCCTGAGAGTCACACAAGGCTTAACCCCCAGAACTAGGCACCCCTGCCATACAAACATGGGGAAAGGTTAATACAAAAATTAGCTGAAAACCCAAGCGTACTTCTTTAACCAAATAATTTACAATTTTGTTCTATAGTTCTTTGTTTCAAAGTAGAAGAAGGAAAAAAAACCCAACAAAAATCAAACAACAGAAAGTGCAAATATGGACCAAGAACAAAAGGCTGTGATGTGTGTGTCTAGTGGATGAGCAAAGCATGAGTAAGGAGTAAGAAACCTCAAGCTTCTTTAAATGTCTTTTTATTGCTAATTAAAACACCATGCAGGATTTCCCATGGGAAGAATCTGGAAACTGAGCCTTGTAGCACAATTCTGATAGAAGGGTAGGACACAACTGCCTCCCCCTCAGATGAAATCCTCTCCCACACTTCTTTCCACCATCCTGTCTCAGCCCAGCTTCCCACACCCCTCACCACACTGTCCACCCTTTCGGTGAAGAAATGTTTCCTAATATCCATTCTTAATCTCCTCTGCCACAACTTGAAGCCATTTCTTCTTATCCTATCACTTGTTCCTGGGAGAAGAAACTGCCCCCCACTCTGCTGGAATCTTCTTTTGGGGAGCGAGAAGGTCCTCCCTGAATCTCCTTTTCTCCAAGATTAACACCCCCAGCTCACTCAGTTGCTTCTCATAAGACTTTGCAGGGCAGTTTTCCCCAGGGATGCATCATGTGCTGGATTCTGCAGATCAGGAGCATGGGACACGTTTGCAATCCTCTC
The DNA here is from genome assembly GCA_013397755.1 of Cnemophilus loriae. Lineage (NCBI taxonomy): Eukaryota > Metazoa > Chordata > Aves > Passeriformes > Corvidae > Cnemophilus > Cnemophilus loriae. The sequence continues at coordinate 1,792,012 of VZTF01001529.1, read as the reverse complement.
TCTGCTCCCAAAACCCTGCCCCAGAGCAGCCTCCCTGGCACAGATCCTCTCTGAACCGTCTCCCCCCACAGCCCTGCTCACTACCAGTTTTAATGCACAAATCCCAACCTCTGCACTTGCTGGAATAATCTTGTGTCATGTTCCCAGAGATCAGACAGGATTTATTTCTAGATGAAACTCAGCTGATAATATAAAGCAAGTTATTAATCCACTCAGACCGGCCAACTAACACCCAAAGCCTGTTACTCTTGCTGGCTGGAAGGAGATATTTGATTGAATCAAGAGGGTTTTTTAGCTCTGTCTTCTTGTTTGAGTTAGAAGCTGCTTAAAAATGTGTAGCCGGGGTTTGTGTCCCTGCATCCACCACCTGACTGTTGGCTCTTCGTTACTGGTGACTGAACCTGTGAACTGAGTCTTTGCAGTAAGAACAGCAACAAAAGTCAGGATTCAAGTTCCCTCTGCTGCACTTTCATTTAGTACCGAGATCCCAGGACTAGAAATAAGGCCAGTCCTGATTAATCATGTAATTTTTTTTGTCTCAAATATTCATTAAACATCTCTTCCTTTTGGGCTCTGAGCTCAGTTTCCCCTGCCTCTCCCTGGTTACGGCTCACCAGCTCTCAGTCTTCCCCTCTCCCAAGCTGATATCCCCCACTGCCTCTCTCTGTTTCCCCATCTTTCAGCCTCCCCCACACGGACAGCCCTGCTCCTGGGATCATGGCACATCCCCACACCCCTGCCACAGTCCCCACAGGCTGGGCAGGATGCAAGGCAACACCCTTCAGCATTTACTGCTCTTCTGGTCATGAAAAAGCTGCACCTTAAGAATTTGTGGGGGGGTACAGAATGCTTTGAAGATTGGTGTAGCTTCTAGCACTTGTGTTTTTGTACCTCTGTGCTGAAAAACCCTGATTTCTCCATAGGAGTGGTTTAGGTCTGTCAAAACTCTGTGTTTAGCTGCTGGTTTAACCAGCAGGGACTGGATTTTCTCTCCTTTTCTGTCAGAGGGTTTGATGAGAGAACTGGTATCAAGAGGATCAGCCAGAGAGTGATGATAATGCTTTTAGCATCTGAGCCAAAGCTCATTGCCTTTAGTGAGAGCCTTTTCATTGACTTGAGTGGGGTTTGATCAGCCCTGTGCCTCACACAGGACTGGGCAGGCTTTGCTTTGAGCACAGCTTCAGCATCAAACACCAAAGTTTCCAAAGGCCACCATGCGGCCCGGTCACAGAAGTTTGAGAACAGGCAGGGCAGCAAGGGAGAAAAGAATTATTCTTTTTCCCTATGCTTTCAGTTCCTTAAACTGAAACCTTTCTCATGCCTCTCCCAATATATTTCTTTTTCAAGTATTCCCCAACATGTCATAAAGCATTCAAAAAGAAAAAAGACATCGACTCATTTTTAACAGATAGATGTAAAACCCAAAAGATTTTGTATAAATAAACAAATAAATATGAGGGGAGTGAAGAAAGTAAACACAAAAAAGATGATTAAATGCTTTGAGAGGTTGACAGGAAGGCATTAGTTTAACTCCTCTCTCACACAGCCTGAAATCTGCTAAATGCACGGAGCGCAATTCTCGCCGTCTCTATTTATTGCATTATGCATAAACTCTGCTATCCGGGGAGATGAGCAGATCTTGACACGCTGTGACAAGCTGCCAAAGTTTCTGCAAACGGGAGGTTCCTGAGCAGCCTCACTAAACGAGGACAGCCCACACGTGCTCCTAATGGAGCGGGCGCGGAGCTGTGCCCGCAATCTGCCTCCCTCGGCACCCGCGCGAGGCGCGCCAGGAACGCGGGAACAAACGGGGGGTGGAAAAGCCTGGCAGAGGGAGCAGCACTGGAGCAGCCAGTGTGAACTTCCACACCTCCCAACAGCCATTGTTGCTGCTTTAAATCAGAAATTAAATGAGCAGCCGCGAGCCTGGGCCCGTGACCATCCAAGGATTTAAACTCATTAAGACGCTGTGTGACTCCACGTATTTTTGGGGGGCGAGACCACAGTCTCATTTCCTTCTTAGGTTTTCTGCCTCGTTACACACTAAAAACTGAAAGCTAATTAGCAGCTTGCATAAAATGCAGGAGGGATGAGGGAAGGTGTGACAGAGACAGGTGGCTGTCACAAGGGAATGTCCCTTCCCATAAATGCTGGTGCCCATTCACAGGCTCCAGAAAACCTTGTCACTAAGAAAATAAATGCCAGCTGCAAAGCACGTGGTGTGTGCTCTGCTCCTCTGCAGCGGCTTCCCCTTTGCACCCCCAGCTAATTACAACTTTGAGGAATAGCAGCCTATAATCATGGACGTGCAAACTCATTTCTCTTTAAATGAAACCTGGCTAACGGTTGAGTTTTACTGGAACAATTTTCAAACAAACAAGCTCTGAAACTTAAAAGGAATCTTAAACTCCATTAAATAATACAGTTCCTTCACAGGAATTTCTCCTGGGAAGGGATGTCTTCGATTCAAGTGCCATGTTATGACAAGCATGACAGACTTGATAGCGATCTGTTCCAACTCATGACATTGCTTAAATTAGGTTAGATAGAATCTGTACAGGCTTTCAAGGGAAAGCTCCTCTGGGTGAAAGCACTATTATTTTTGTTAATGGCAGTGAATTATGATTTTCTCCTCCTAGGAGTCATAAACTATGTTGCTACACAGCACTACATCATGTAACGTATGTAATACATGATTCCTTAGTAGGGGTGGAAACTGTTACATTTGCATACATTAGAGCCAGAGTTGTAATCAGAATGCGTTCTCCTGCTTCCTTCATTGAATATTTATGGCTTTCTTTCCCACTTCCCCCTCTGCTGCACATGTCTCTCCTTGACCTGGTGTCTTGCTCCACCTCACTCAAGCTGTGGAAGAGCACGCAGTCGTGGCACGCTGCTGGCGCTCAGCAAGCACCGAGTGCCTGGCTGGCTCTCAGACTGCTCTGAGCCTCACTCGCTCCCGTGCACATGCAGCCACAGCCTCAGCCATGTGGAAAGACAGATGGAGGCAGAAAGCAGCTCCACTCCATCGCTGTGGGCTCAGGAGCACATCAGGCCAGGCAGCTGCTGATGGCACCAAGGACGCTTGCAGGTAAACGAGGAGATTTTAAGTTTGTAGCAACACCTGAGCAAGCTTGAGAACACCACAGCCAGCAGATGACAGGGTAGAAAGGCACAGGGTGATGCCTTCAGTGCCTCTGTTTTCAGTACATTCCATGCAGTTGTTTCCAAAGGCTCAGACCTCTAAAGGTGCTCCTGGGCTCCTGAGTCACTGAGGCTTTACTCAGAAATCCTGTTCAGCAGCCCACCAAGCAAACCCGTGCTTGTATTCTTCCACAGCTTTGATAGTTCACATCTCAAATTTAAAAAGAGTCATTCAAGTGCAAACACGGATGACAGACTTAGAGGATTTGTTCTGAGCTCACATGAACATACCTGTTTGCCCATCAATACAAAGCAAGACAGAAGACTGACACCCGTTTGTAATTTGCAGAGGGGCTGGAGGCTGGAGCAACCTGGACAAAGGGAAGCAGCAATTGCACTGTCTTTGATGCCACACGTGAGCACAGAAACAAAGCAGCAAAGCTGGAAGACTACGAGAAACATCAAGAGGCAGAAGAAATTAAAATTGCTTTTGAATGCTATAAAACAACAAGAAGTGTATAAAGTTCTGAGAAAAGTGCTTGGATGTCAAACCCACACTTGGTCCATTTTGCTAAACACGGTGTCTGCAACTTGTGTAACAGCACATCTCCAGCCTCCCCTCCAGATAACCTTTGTGCAAGTGCCTGAGGTTAGGGACAAAATGAGAGATGGGTGACATCCCCCACCGGCTCCTGAAGCCCTGCTGGGGCACTCAGACACTGACAAAGGCGGGTGATTAGGGATGTGCTCCCAAGCACATTGGTGCTGATCAAAACAGAGTAGACCTTCTTGATGTCCATCATGCTGGCAAGGCTCGGCCAGGTTAAGAGGAGGTTTCACATCCATGTGTCAGAAGCCCACAGTAATAACAGGCTGCACATTCAGAACTGAGTTATTGCCCATGCAGGGAGGTTAGAGAGAAACCAAGAGCATTCCTTACCGACTCAAACCAATTCAAGCTCAGGTTGCCAGAGTGACACGCTGTTATTTCTTAGCTGAGAGATCATTCAAGGCAAACTTGAACCCTGCAGGCAGCCTGTGGGCAGCCCAGCACACAGCCAGGGGCAGGGGCTCGTGCGTGAGGCTGCGGAGCTGGGAGCACTGCAGGTTATAGGCCACTGCCACCAAAAGGACACAGAAAGATCTCTGTGCTGCCACAGAGAAATATTCTCTGCCTCAGAGCAGATTTATGGCTGGGCTGCCAGGGAAGAGCTGCCTTTAATGAAAAGGAGTAGAGAGGCTGGTTACAGTGAGATTCCTGAGGGTGTGCAGAGGAGGAGGTAGCAGTACATGGTACTCCAAGGGTTTTAATACATGACCAAAGATGTACCTACAGCTACAAGGTGTCTAGGTGCCTAAAAATGCAGAGAAACACACAGGACCAGATCCATGAGGAAGAAAGCTTTTCCTGGGATGGGATTAGAGGAATTTCCAAGTCCTCCCAGTCAAGTGAAATGCAATGACAGGAGCGTGGCACCTCTCTGCTTCTTAAAGATGCAGAAATAGCTCTGCAGAACTGGTCTTTGAGCTGAAGAACAGTTGCAAAACTAAAAGGGGAAAACAAATTTTAAATGCAATTAAATTTAGTGCAATTCCTGTGCCATTGGGACAGGCACGAAGCAAAGGGTGTCAGGTGGTTTTACTTCCTATGTTTGAATTTGTGATAAGTTCATGGTAAAAAAAACCATGAAAAGCATCTTAAAATAACTTTGGCCTCTCTCTTCCCACATGAGACACTAGTCACAATTATCTAATAATTATGTTACAGTCATTTGCCATCCTGGGAAAGACAGACACTGTCACTCTGCTGCTGCTGCACTCATCCTGGAAAACCATTCGTGTAATGCAAACAAGGAAGGAACATGCTTTAAAACACTGTCCAAACTCACAGTCCCTAAAGTTGGAGGAATCACATACCACTGAACAGACACCAGCTCTGAGTTCCCACCCAGTTCAGGGCAGATGCCTTCACAATTCTAATGTATGGGAAAATTTGCTATTGTATTGGATCATGGTTTTTCAGCTGTTAACCAGCAGACTGCAGTGCTGTTAATCTAAGATCTTTATGAAAACAAAATTATTTTCAAAGAGAACTCTATATTTATGGCTGATAAGTGTTATTTGATCATTTTTGTGGAATTAAATTTAAGTTCATACTGCATGCTCTCCAAACTACTCTATAAAATTACAGTTAAAGCAAAAATTACATAAATCATAGACAAACTGATACAGTCCTTACCCCTTAAAAGTACTGCATGGGTATTATTTAACCATGGTATATGCAAACAAAATGCAAATTAAATAGCAGTGGGTGTGGTACATATGCAAATTTCAAACCCTCCCCAGTCCCAATTTCCCCTTAATGAACTGCCTACAGCTATAACTCAGAATTTATGAGCCTCTCAGCTTCTAATGCAATCTCTGTCATGGGAACGAGGCAAAAAGAATGGAAAATGATACAAAGTCAACCTGCTGCCTTAAGACCTGTTCCTACCCAGGGGTTTGCCCACCCAAGGAAGTGCTGGCTTGAAGACCTCCAAGCAAGGGAAGGTGTGGGACTCGTGAAAAACCCCGTGTTTTCAGGGCACCTGAAGCTTCCTGTGTCACCCAGCAGAGAGCTGAGACCTTGAGGGCTGGAATTCACGCGTGGAAGACACCACGAACAAAGAGCTGCCCTGCTGCTCCTCGCAGCAGCTCACAGGGAAAAGTGACCAAGAGGAAGCCCTGCAGCTGCTGTGGCCCTCGTAGCCTCTGCTCCAGCCCCCATGCCTCTCATTCCTAGCAGATATATCTCACTTTCCCACAGCACAAATTGCTTTCATCAGCATCTCCCCACGGTTTCAGTGCAATCTGTCTCCTTGTTTTCCAGCAATAATGTGAAATGACAAATTCCATGAAGAACTCTATCACACCTCTACCTAGAGGGGATATTTTTTATGTTGCTAAGGCCTAAGTGCCTGCATTTAATTTTTATAAAAACAGAGCCCAGGTGTTTGGACAATATTCCCTGTTTCAAACCAAATTAATATTTTGGAGAGTCTTCACTCCTAAGGTGAGAACTGGCAGTAGAAATGACCTGTGCTTGGGGCACATAGGTCAGTATTTTTCTGGAGGAAACATGAAAGTCATCCTTCTGGCTGACCTACCTGCCACTGGCACAGGACATCATCCCACTCATCCAGCACTGAAGGAGAAATGCCAACAGCTTGTGTTGAGCCCTATACTTCAAACCCAGCCTCCCCTACACTGGTCCCAGAGTGAAATTTTCCATATGCTAGACTGACAAAGCATTACAAGCATTCTTCTCCATCTCTCCTAATACTTGAAGGCCCCCCCCCCACCTCTGATTCCTTTTGAAATTTTCTTTTCAAGCATTTATTTGAGCCTTCTCTCAAAGGCTGTGGGGACTTTCACCTGGTGACAGCCTCAATGTGTTTTTCTCAAGAGCCTTCCAGTGGCTTCATTTCCCTCCAGGGCCCCCACCAGGGAACCAAGGCATCACATTTAGTTTCAAGAAACTCGATAACAGAGGATGTGTCTGCCAAACCTGGCAGACTCAGACTTAACAGAGTTTTCCTTCACAGTTTCAAAAGCACTAGGATAAAGCAGCCAGAGAGTGTTCACTTTCCTCCTTTCTAACTCACGCACTATGAAAGGAAGTTGGTTATTTTTCACTCCTTTTTTGGACTCGCTGCATTTGCCATCAAGACCTTTCCCTGAGGGAAAACCTGAAGACACACCTAAAGGACAGAAATGAAGGTTTTCCTTATCCCACTGATTGAGGACTTGGAACAGAGCAAAACACACAAGACAGGTCTGTAAGTCTTTCCAGTTCATTTCCAGTACTCCCAGCTGTATCTCACCATTCACAGCCCTGGCCACTGAGTGGATTTGCTGAATGTTACTACCTCTTCTACTTTTATTAGACCTTCACAAGCCACATAGCCTTCACAGTCACTGCCATGTAGAAAGGAAACTCAATATATAGAGCAGAGACAGGGCTCAAAGAACAGAGGATTAAATAATTAATTTTGGTTCTGAGAAAGCAGCTCAAAGAGGCACAAATGAGAGCCTACTTTTTAGTTCAAACTCAGTGAAGGCAAACTTTATGTTCCTGGAGACTGGGAAAGTTGCCTTTTCCCCCATGAACACCTTTTGGAGATAGCACAGTTTCTCTGAGTCCAGAGTAGCCTGAAAATTTCTGCATGAGAAAAAGGTATTTGAAGAGGAAATCAAGGAAAAATGCAGCTTTGAGCACAACTTGCTTGAAGCCCCATCCACTGCAAATAGAACATCCTAATTTGTGACTGCAAACCTGGGAGTAACACGATGATCAAAGGCAGTGTCTGATAGCGCAGTACCTGTGACTTGTTCCTGTCTGTTCTGTTCCCACCTAATTATCCCTTCCTGAAGTGAATGGAAAATAGTTTAATCTGTTTTTACAAAGCTCATTCCATCAAATTAGTCAGTGAGGTACATGGTACAGTTACTGCTGGTAGAAAATACACCTAGGAACAACTGAAGACAGAAAAGCCATCTCTCAGTGTCTTGTTTTTTTATTTGACAAATTTAACCGGCTCCTACAAGGGGAGGTAGGAAAATAATGTGCAGGAAAAGGCTCAGCAGACACCACCTTCCTCTGGCACACAGGTGCCAGGATGGTGGTGCACATTTAACACACTCACTCCTTTATCCCTACTGATAGAAAAAAACCAACCAAAAACCCACAGCACCATTTTCTCTCCCCAATCCTCTCTCTGCCCACAGGAGCACAGGTTTTCCAGCACTGATGGTTAAAGTCCACCAAGGCTGCTGCCATATGGGATGCTGTCCTCAGCCCTTCCAAATTTCATACGGAATGCTCACTCATACCAGGGATTACACAGCTCTGGTGAAAATCCCACATCTTCTCAAGGATGGAGAGAGCAAGCAGTGTTTGGATTAGCAGGGTTGTCCATCACTCAGGAGTGTCTTAACCTATCCTTATCCTTGGAAGGAACAGCTCCTACCCAAGGCATGGTCTCGCTGGAGCATGAGCAGTTCCATGCTCTGGGAGCTCTCATTAGCAGTCAGCACTTACTTTATCAGCTGCTGTTAGGCTGCACCTGTGCTTTGGTCTCCTGAGTCTGTCAGAGTAATAATCCACTTGACATCTCCTCAGTCTGCTGTACATTTTATGGTCTTATAGCTTATTCCTCTACAACATCACTGTGTACACATGCACTTGGGGTGGGCTGACCTTGGGAGGCAAAAGCTACTCTTGGATAACTACACCCATAAATCCAGCTCAGCCTTGTGTCCTGCTGATCCCTCTCCACGCCGAGCCTAACCCAGGTCTGACTGAAACTCCTGGGAACCCTCTGGCACTAGACGTGTTTCTCTTTATCCTGTCTCATGCTTCTCTGACCAAGTAAGCTGTAGTGTTACTAAGCTTTCCAAATAAAAACAATCCTTCCTTATTTGGAAATAAATTTAAAGCAGTGAATTAGATAATTACGGAAGACAGACCCACAAGGGGACAGAAAAGGTTACCAGCCTGTTCCCCCAGTCCCAACAGAGAACCAGATCTACTTAAACTACTCATGAAAGGTCTTCTTTAAGCTCTTCTGAGAGTTTCCAGGGGTGAACCCTGCTGCATTTGTATTTAGACACAATTTTTAAATTATTCACACGGTTTAGTCCTTGCACAGATTTTCATATCAAATCTAGGCCCATGGAGTGAATCAAATCGAAGATCATTATTTTTGGGGGGGGTGTCAAGGGGTGGTGTTTGCTTTAAACTGATGCATAAAATACACAAGATACCGTCAAAACAAACTGGGAGTCTCTTTGCCTGCACTTTTCAGTCTGAAAATATTCCAAACGATACAGTGCAAAACACATGAAGTTGGAAAGTAACCTATGGGGAGAAATAATGAATAAAACAATTTGATGCCTTTCCAATCTGACAAAATAAAGAAACATTCTGAGCAGCAGTTCTAAGGGATAAAAATCATCCAGCTTTTCATTATATGTGTTAATTTATGCTTTACATATTTTAAAAAACATTGAATTTTTAACTTGGAAACCTGCTATTGCATCTCACTCTGAGTGACTCTCGGGCAATACACAGAGAAGCACTGGTATATCTAAGCACTGAGCACGGTGCATTTGCAGTTACTACCAACACTTGCTAATTTAGCAACGGATGGGGCTTTGCTGAATAATTGTTTTTCCTAACCACAGATGGCCATCTCCTTCCACCCACAGCTCTGGCCTTGGTGACATCCGTGGGAGGACGGTCTCTGAGCATTTGGCTCTGTCACCTTACAAGAACATCCAACTCTTTGAGGTATCCTTTAGTTTATTAAGCCAATTTCACCCAGTTTAGGAACAAATGCAAATCTCCTTGCACAGAGTCTAGCAGAGCAGAGAGAAGCCAATCCCACCAGGGCTCAGGAGATGGAAACCACCAGGACGAAGTTGCTGCGATAGCAGTGCCCTAAACCTTCTCAAATTTCATAAAATATTTCTTCCAGCTTCACCATTTGTTGAATCAGTTCTGAAGACAGTTGCTCATTCTGCAATACCATAAAACAGAACAGAAAGGGGAAAAGCCTAACAGTATCAGGTGATGGTTGTTTATTGGCAAGATTAGATGCCAATAAAACAAGTCAGACTAGGCAGGATTTCAATTTGGCTGCTGTATTTAGTCATGACTGCCTCACTGAGACATGACTCAATGCTTCAGACTCTTGAAAAGACACCTCTCTCACCTTTGCTCCTTCTCATTTAAAAGTCTAGGATACATTCTACACTCCAGGATATATTTTAGTACATACCAGACAAATGAAGAGGAGGGGTTAACTGTTCCTCAGTTTCAGATGCAGAAAGCATTCCTGCATTGAATAATCAGAATTAAAAATAAATACATGAAAAAACCCCATACAGCTAGAAAAGCAGATGATCAGCAGCACATTCTCCTCCAAAGAAAAAGACTTCTGACTCTCTCAATGAAAGTACAGATCAGCTGCCTACCACCACATGGAAACTTTATATGAAGACATTCAGCTATCATGTCTGAATTTTCTTATGAGGTGAACATATTTTGCATCATATTTTTAATACAAAAGCTGAAATCTTGTATTCTGGGAGCACTAGGAATCTTACACTGTTGGAATCATTACCAAGTAATGAGAGCAGAGATCAGAGGTTAAACTACTCACCAGCATGGCTGAGGACAACTGAAAGTGCTTTGCCTTCCAAAGAAGCCTCAACTTTTCCTAAGTGAGCAAACCAGTCAGGAAAAAAATCATTATATATTATCCTCTACTGTTTAGATGCCCTCACTCTGCCTATTGCCTTTATCCCTACCAAGAAGGTCACTCCATGAATCTGTAAGCCAGCAAAACAAGAAGTCATGGAGAAGTGTCAGCTAATTAATCAAGTACATATGGCTCTCAATGGAAAAGAAACTTTCACCTACAACCAAACTGATGTCTGTATTCCTCTTCTCCCTGTCCTTTTTTTTTAAAAAAAAAAAAAAAAAAGCCAGGATTCAAAATAAATATTCAAAAAATCAAAGTCCTTCTTTCAATGATAAATAATTTCTTTGACCTTTTCAAAAGCTGATCCTTGACCTTGAAGATTCTGACACGTGTTTTGCTCTTGACACCTCCCTGCTCCCTGCAGCTGTCTCACCTTGGCCAACATCCTGCACAGAACAGGGATGTAGGCCCTGAAAGAGCACAGAGAGCTCTGCTGACACCCAGTTCTTGTGGTCACCACCTCCCTTCCACTCCTAGATCACTCTGCAGCCCTTGATACAAAAACTGAAGAAGCCATTAATAACAACAAGTACCAGTAGTGGACAGTTCAACCCCAACATAGCTGCTGTCAGTGGTGTCCAGCAAACCTAAGCGTGGAGGCAGGCTCTGTTCTCCCACCCTTGAACAGCCCATAGACATCCATGTAACCCTTCTTCCTCTCTTTAATTAGGAAGGATGACTGGGAGAGCTGGAGAAGGTGCTGCAGGCTTGGTTACCAGCAGCCTGCGGATGACAGCGTCCTCATTCTCCACGGATACCACCACTGACACTCGCAGCACGCCAGAACACCTCCAGGAACAGCTCTTGGAGAGGAGCAGATGGCTTGAACTGCATCCAAGAAGGCTGAAGTGAATGAATCCAAGCATAGCCAAAATGCAGGATGAGGGGAAAGATTTCTTTAAACAGCTCGTGGAAACATCGTCTCCCCCTCTGTGGAAGAGCACGCTGCTCACATTTGTCAGAGCTGTGCCTCGGGTCTGACACCTTGCAAAGTCTGGCTGCTTAGGTGGCATCAGTAATCCATGAATTTGTCACCTCTGGGCTGGATTATAATAACTCAATGTGTTTTGAAATTCAGTGTGGAAACTGTACACCAGCTCCAGCTGGTTGGGAATGGGGAACAACTGCTTATTCTATGGTTTATGTTGCCAAGGGCATATCTGGTTTGTGCTCAAGTCTTTCCCATGGCTCCCAGCCAGTATCCGATGCCAGCTTAAGGCCCCAGTCCTATTTTTCAAAGCAATTAGTGTCTCAAGTTCCAACCACATCAAAGTCTGAATTCTCATCCATGAACCCCCATGGCATCTGTGAGCCTTTGAGAGGTCTTAAAGCTCAGAACAAAGCATCTAGGGAAGCTGTGAAGAAGATAAGGTGGGTTTGATCAATAGCTGTGGAATATTTTCCTAGGGGATATCAGGCAAGTCCAGACTCTGCTACACTTCAGGCATATTTCTTTAAGGTGGACTTACTTCCTGACTTAAATGCACAACTCAGATAACTCTTTCATGCCAAAACCCTTCCCAAAGCCCTCATCATGTCAAATGTCATCAGTTTCTACTCCCATTTGGAAGAACTGGAAGAGGCCCTACAAAGTCCATTGGACTCTTAACGCTGCCACTGACCTTGCCCACAACTTACAGATGCTCCAGCAGTTTAATGCCCTTAGAGAAAGAACAGAAAAGCAAGAGTAGGAAGAATGTGCTGAATGCTTCAATCCGCGCTTGACATTTTTTTGGATACAGACCATACCAGAGAGTAAGGTAGAAATTATTTTCATTTGGTATACACCTACCTTCTCACATCTGGCAGTCTTGCAGCTTCATCAGATGAATTCTATTGCTCATTCCTCTTGTGAATTACAAGTAGATTTGGGAGGTTTGTTATTTACTCCCCCAGGTTAAGCACCTTGACAAGAATCCAGGGTGATGTTATCCTACCTAGCACACCAGCCTGCAGGCAGACTGATTTGCCTTCAGTATCACCTAGTGGAATTACCAGGTTTACTTCCTTTGAAAGCTTGGGTTTCCAGTTCTCCATAATTTTAAGAATTACAAAGGGATATTCTTTGCAGATGGACAGGATCTTATACACAGCATATGTGTTAAGCAGACTTTAAAATGTAGTTTCTTCAGGAACTGTATTTTTTCCACACAGCTGTTTTCACTCAATAATTCTGCTTTTTTCCCCCCTTCCTAGTTCATCCCTCTCCTCTTGAAGTTTCTCAGCATCCAGGCCTGCTCATGGTAGATGTGATTATCTTGCTGTTCCCACCAATGTCCGTGACATCTCCTGTTAAAAAACAAACCCAGAGTAGCACAGACAACCCCTCACATTCATCATATTCTGCCCTTACTCAGAAAAGATTAAAGACCTTTCAGCAATTAAAGATGGAAGGGTGTCATTGAAAGGCAGAGGGCAGCTGGGGAAGGTGAGTTATCCAAGCGACACATCCACGAGTCTCTTGTCTCTTCTGACCCCTTGTTCCGAAGGCTACTGTTTATAAATCAAGATTAATGAGGAGAACAGCACTTAAGTGCACCTGATCATAAATCTGGGAGAGTTAGTACACTCTCTGACAAGACTAATATATTTTATATCTGACACTGTCTGTGAAATGCTCTATTTCCAATTTATTACCATCTCAGACCTGAAAGTGGAGCATGGATTTCCTTGCAGTGCAAATTTCACTTTTTGCACAGTGTTTCATTTGCAACTCTATATCCATTTTCGTTCCTCTTGAGGTTATTTTCATTATGAAATAAACTTTTAATATAATTCCAGTGTAATTATACATAAACCAACATATTGGCAAAAAGCCACAGAAGAGTGTTGTTGGTTAGATCATTAAAACAATTTGGGAATTTTTTGAGGAAACATCAAAAAATGCCATTTCACCTAATTCAAAACATTGCAAATGAAGGATTGTTCAAAAATTTGTTAGCTGGGGAGAAAAAAACCTGTAACCTAAACTACTTTTTAATATACTTTTTTACTTGAAACAGACTGAATTTCACGTAGACCTGCTTTCTTCCTTTGAAATTTATAATGATCAGCAAATACTTCATTTACATTTTAAAAAGTCTGAACTCAAACTGCAGTAATTGCAATTTACTGAAACAGGTTTTTTCAACTAAGCCAGTTCCTTCCTTTAAATTCCCTCAGCTGATGAATAAGAATGGTGGAGATTTTGGGTTTCTGTCTTAATTTGAGACAAAAGCATTTTTCAAACCTTGAATTTCTCAGCAGTTAGGAAAACAATTCCCAAGGTGCCATAACAGCCACAAGAACTCTATGACAAATTGTAGCAGATATTCAGATAGCCAGAAGTTCTTGAGCATGGTCAGTGAATGTGCTGATGAACAGGATCCTCAAGTTCTTTTTGGTGGGCTGAGATCCCACACTTGGGATCAGCATCAGACATCACAGAGAGAATGATTTTGTGCGAGGCTACACCAGCCACAATGACAGCGCGATATAACGTAACGAGCAAAGGTAATGCCACCCAACTCATCCCATGTAGCTGAAATATGATGGAGCAAGGAGAAATGGGATTCAGTGCAACTGAAGGAACTCCTCACCGCTTGCTTTGTCCCCATTTGTTTCTCCTGGATCTCCCTCTGTGGTCCCAGTGAGGGACCCCCAGGCACGATGGGCTGGTGCCACATCTCTTCCCATGGCCATTCCCTCCTCCCAGGGCTGTACTCATACCATCATGTGTGCCAGAAAAATACCTCCTGTCCCCTCCTGGATCAAAACCAGAGCTGGGGAGTAACCAGAGGCCCCAGTTTTATTTGTCTGGAGAGCAACCTACGGACACAGACCATCCATTTTTAGGATATTCCTCCAATTCATGATACAGCTCCGATGGCCTCCAGGCTGACATACGTCACGAGAAGCACCTACATGACAGAAGACAATTTCCCTCCCAAGGCTCATCCCTGTTCATAGCTCCTGTCTTTACCCTATTTGATTCTCCTTTGCACAAACAGCCCCGCTCTCTCCAGTTCCTGCCCTCTGACACCGATTTCCTAAAGGCGGCACCCCACAAAAAGTTGGCTTCTCATTATAATTCTTGATCTTCAGTGCCACTGTCACCTCCTCCCACCACACCATATGTTCCTCAACTCTTCCCCGCTGAGCAGTCTCTGGTTTCTGAAATCTGACAGCTGAAGTGACCTCCCCCTCCTGGCCCCAGCTCTGTCTCAGCAGAAGTCAGGGACTGCAGTTGGCACGCTCTGCTCTCCTCAGGAACACACCTGCAAACAAGGGTAAAAGCACGTCCTCATTCCACCCTTTATCAGCTCCCTCTCCCGATGATGCGGGGTTTTTTGGGACACAGAGGTCTCCTGTTATTTGGCTATAGAGTGCTTAAGCTGGTCCTCTCACCTGTTTGAGGTCACTGGGTGCTTCACAACACAGAATCTGCCCCCCATATCACTACAGACTATCCGTTTCTAAAGCCTTTTTGTCACATTTTTCTCACTAGCACCACAGAAGAGCTTCTGCCATAGTACGAACTCTCGAAGAGATTCTCAAGACACAAGGTCAGAATCTCACCTGTAAACAAACCAGTTACTCCTGTTCGTGCTCCAGCTCTGCAGCCAGGACTAAAATAAAGCAAAGTCAAGTTCTCTAATCTTCCACAGTACAAAACACCCAGCAATCAGAGGCTTATTAGCAGATAATGATTTACTTTCTGCCCAGCAGTTATTTGCAAAGATCATCCACTCTCCCTGTCTGAAGTAGCATCAGGGTTTCTCCAAAAGTCTACTCCATTTATCATTAGGGGGATTTACACTGTAAACAGGACAGCTGCATTACTAAGTCTAATTATACTCTGAGAAGACAAAGCACCGTGTGCCTACACATTGCGCTGGAATTAGAAGTCCAGGTAGAACAGGAGAGAGGCTTTTAATTAAACAAAGTCAGTTACCTTTCACAGAAAGCCTGTGATTTAATTTAAGCACACACACAGGAAGAACAGCAGGTCAAGCACCTTCCCCATCTTGTGAACCTCGGGCCTAGTGATTGCCACACACGACACAATCATTTCTATCCACCCGCCTCACACTTCTCTTTAGGAGTATTTCATTCTCTTCTTGGCTTTCTTTCCTTTAATTAGGAGTAAGGAGAAGGTTGTAGTGACTTCATAGCATGTCAGATTTAATCTGCATAAGACCCCCACCACATGTTGGGGGGATGTGTGGCAGGAGTTTTTAATAAAGGATTACAGAATGCACCTGCTGTGGCTGAAATATTGTGAGCTTTTTCGAAGCTCTGGGAGGCCTGCATTAGGTGAGCTTTGACTTGAACATTTATTACTTATCAACATCTGGCATTGGGACAGAGGCTGGAGCATGGTGATGATGTCAGCTGACTTAAATTGCCAAAAAAAGTGATCAGGTTGTTTGCACAAAACCAGAGAAGTGTTTGTCTTAATGGCTGTTGCAAAGATGGGCAGGATTCCTCTGCCCCAGATAATATTGGTTTTCTTGTTCCCAAATGTCATCAGATAATTACTTTTATGCCAACAAGTTAATTGCAAAAGCAAAGCAATGAAAATATATACTGAACCATAGTCACGTATTTTCTACATTTGCTTCCAATTTAATGTAATGAAGAGAGTTTTGTGAAGGAAGACTGCAGCTGCCATGGAAAATAAATGCTGCTTCTGAGCAAAACCATCATGCAGCCAGATGAGCTGCCAGCTCTCCCCTTTGCCTGCACCTCTTGCACTGCTCATTTCTTCTGTCTTCCACTGGGTTTGGGACATGGGGTCAGTCACTTTCTCTACGTGAAGGAGCTCAGCCCAGAGCTCCCCAGGACACACCTTTGGCCATTTGGTGCAGGTTTGGGACAGATAGCCTCACTCCAACCAGCTACAGCAGCTCCACCTTGCACAGGCAGGTCCAGGATTACCGGGGCAGACAGAGGCAGCACTCTGTACACTGTATGCTCACCGATGTGTTCGAGAAGCTTCCTGCTCACACTTCCTTTCTATATTCTGGGTTTGAGGTGATCTGAACTAAGAAAAGCTGACTGTAGACCACTGTTGGCAAGTGCAGCTGCACTGCCTGGTTCAGCAGCTCTGACAGCCCCGAGCAGAGCCAGGAACGAGCAGTTACTCAGACCATTTCACCAGGGCTGCAGAACTGGACCAAGCACGCCCGGGGAACAACCCCCTTTGGAGTGTTAGGTGCCTCCTTTTGAATAAATCACTTGTCAGTTCATTGCTCACAGCTGCCAGTGTGCACCAGACTATTTACTGCATCCCATCCCTTTGCATTCTAATGGCTCACAACAGAAGTGAGAGACATCCTGAAAATACACGGAGCACTGACAAGTGCTAATGGGGCTGCTCTCCTGCTTTAAAGCAATTCTATTAACACATTATGCTGCAACGGAGGGTAATTATTTCCAAGGGAAATGGCTCACCATGACCCACGATAGGCTCTCATAATGGCAATTAAACTCACATGTGACTAATAAACATAAGACATTAACTGAAGTTTGAGGATTTATTAAGATTTGCAGAGACATCTCCAGGGCCACAGAAGACAGTCTCCTTGGGTTGCAGAAACAGAATACAAAGGAAGAAAAGTTCTTGTTGGCTTATAAAGCTGAATAAATTAATTTCATATTTTTAGTAATACTTTCAATTATAAGGGAATACCTCTGCAAATCTAACATTTTATTTAATAAACGCATGAAAATGAAAGGGTTGTCACTCATAATATGTAGTAAAATATTATAGTTTACCTTCAGTTAACACTACTTTAACCTACATGATTGAAAAATATTCAGGAAGTGTTTGGACAATGCTCTCGGGCACATGGTGTGGTTTCTGGAGCTGTCCTGTACAGGGCCAGGAGTTGGACTTTGATGATCTTTGTGGGCGTCTTCCAACTCAGGTTATTTTATGATTCTACCACCAAATATCAAGACAGTTTAGAAAAATTAGAGAGGGGATAAAAAAAAATGTTTACATTCCACTGTTTCTCATCTGGCGTTGTCTTTCTCTCCCTTCCTGCAACCTGATGGCAGCACAGCATCGCGCATTCAGTCCTTCCCTGCCACACAAATAGGCAAAATACTGATAAATGGGATTCTCCTTGTTCCTTTGCAGCACCCAACTGGCTAAGCCAGTGTTGGAGAGGGATGAAAGCCAGCAGCTGATCCCTCTGCCACTGGAAAATCTCCACCTGTCTCCCTCCTGACACAGGCTCTCCATCACATGCCAGTCCTGCTTTCACTTACCACCGATGCAAATCCATCCCAGCAGGGGCTATAAACAGGGCCAACAGCAGAAGTGATACTGCAAGTTCTGCTGTGCCACACACGCTGCAGCCTCAGAGTGCAACAGCCTTGCCAGCTGCACGAAAGGAAATCCTTCCAGGAGGTTCCTCAGTGGCTCGTTGTGAGCTCTACCACCACAGACAACTGAGAGGGTATCAGTGAGCTACCAGGATGCCTCTCGGGATGGCTCTGCTGTGTTGGGATGGCAGCTGGTTGCAGCTACAGAGCAGTTGGCAAACCTTTAGCCCTTTATGGGAAACCATTCTGCAGCACCTGTCTGTAAGAACCAAATGCTCTTATGAAGAGTTTTTCCGGCTGCACAATACTGTAAACGTTCCTGAAGAACAAATTGTGCTGTTTGGAAAGGATAAACGACTCTCATCTAATTCTGTCCATGCAAGAGCAGTGCAGGAGGATTTAATGACTATCTCTCCATTGCCTTTTGAATGAGTGTTTATGCACAGTTTGGATATAAGAAGTGGAAGGAAAAAGAGAACAGAAATGAGGAAAATTTAGATCTACATCTCGGGCTGAATAAGCATAGCAGCAGCTTTTACCACACAGCCAAGTTTTCCACTGCCTGTAAAGCCTCACAGTAGCTGCACAGAGTCAATATTTGACAGACAAGTTGGCAAAGCTCTTACATCTCACATTACCTGCTTGCTACACAGCAGACTGGGTTGTAGGCAGTCGGGCTGCAGGAATCCACACTAGGGAAACACCACAGTCTGGCTTCTCCCTTGGACCTGTGCCCTGCGGACAGGATGGGAACAGCCCCGGCTTCTTAGCTCTCACTGTCATGAGCAATGAAGCACAGAGGGATAGAATTGCTTTCTGACATTGATGGAAAACCTTTGGGCTCCATCATCCATGCGGGAGTTCTATGGATAAAGGTGCACGCCAGGATATCCACTGCATTTACCAGCCTATCTGCACTTATTCAACCAGCTCGGGACTGCTTGTGTGTCACAGCCTGCAGCTGGATCTCAAACACAATCTCCATGGCAGGACTCTGGCTAACAGCAGCACCAAATCCAGCATTGCTCTCAAGCTGGTGAGGCTCTCTCCCAGCCTCCTGCTTGGTCACTCCCTGAAATCAGCTGAAAGCTGAACCCCATAGGTGCAGAACAGGACATTTATGGACTTGACAGATAAAAAAAAAAGTAAAAGGACTGACTTTGTCATTTGTCAAATATTGACTTGTCCTAGATCTGAGGATACAAGGAATCACACTCCAGAACATAATGTGCAATGGGGAAAAGCATTAGGAAAGGAAATAGTTTATAATTTCACAGGCTATTTATATACTTGGATGAATAGGAGATATAGATTTAGAGAGAGAGCTACTTATCGAGCAGGGAGAACACAGTTGTTAGGCTCAATAATGTCATTCCCTCATTAAAAACACCTCTAGAATCTCCAAAGCAATCATTGAATTGAGCCTCCCGTAAGGAAAAAAAAAAATATTGTTGGAGAATACAGAAAACATTCCTGCCTCTTTCAGCTTGTCTGACAGAACATAATTCTGCACACCTATGGATCAGCAGATCAATGATCCAGGAACATAACTCTGTTGAAATATTCTTGATGTGGTGAGCATTAATGGCTCAGAATAGGCCTACAGGGTCTCACCCATCAGTGCACCTGCAGCAATTCACAAAACTGTAGCATCTCTGAAACTGCTGTGAGCCCATTAAACCACAGGTCTACAGAAGTACCTCTCTCTGAAGGAGGAGCAAAACCTGATTTGATTTGGCAGACTCAAATAGCCTCATCAGAACTATTAACTGAAATATCTTCAAAGGCGCTTATGGGGGCTTTAGATCACGTTGAAAACCCCACACCTTTTACATGCCATGAATCCAGAACTCCAATGGATAAACCAAGAGTCCATTCATGAATTCATGTCAACACAACGCAGAAAAACCTCCCCACATAGCCCAGCCAGCCTTCCCCATCCATCAGGGTCTTTCCCCAAGGACAGGATGTACAAAAGGCACAGGATTTGTGCCATCACTGCTCAAGGGTACAAGGGTGAAAAGATACAACATTTAGAGCTATACCCAATCCATATTTTAAAGGTCTCTCTGCAAAAATACTTACAGATATTTGGATAAAGCCTCTCTAAAATAGAAACTAAAATACTGATACATTAATCATAAATAAACGTGTACCACAAATGCAGATCTGTCAGAAGAGTCCTGAAAGGTATTATAAACAGCTCAAAAAATTTCTTCTTGCATAAACTCCAGCACTCCAGATCTGTTCGTTGCTAGGCTTAATTTTCAATCATGTGGGAAAAAAAAAAGGTTTTGCTAAAAGAATGCAAATATCGCTGTGCTTCATAAAAGAAAGTTCCTTTTTTGACGTGATTACCCTAATCTAATTAAAAACTGTGCTTGTCACATCTTGGAAAATTAACTGTCTTCACACAGGGCAAATGCTATCATTTGGAGAGGTCACAATAAATTACTTATAAACAAGAAAACAAAATTAATTCCTGATCTAAGCACCAAATTCTTTACAGACCTAATTAAAGAGCAAAAATCAGCATCCTGAAGTGACTCTGAGATGCCTCCCCGCTTGCAGAATAGAAATCAATGTGGAACAATTCAACACATTTGGGAAAGAGATGGAAAGCACCAAATGAATAATATAAAAGATGAGAGACAGGATTTTATGCAAATGCATTATGAATATCAATACACCCCAACACTGGAACAGTGAGTGCATCATTATTGTGGAAACTGGGGGATTTGCTTTGCTGTCATTCAACGCCAAAAATCAATGCTCAGTTTCCTTTTCTCGTGACAGTGTTACAATTCATAAATTATTAACTGGAGTCTTTTGTAAAAAGTTCCTGTTTACAAGGTTACTCTGTAAGTTAAAATGTTTGTTTGCCCTCAGATCTCTACTGTAAAGCATCTGTGGGTAGATTTACATGATGAAGTTGATAGATTTGTATTTTGACAGTACATCTGTCATCCTCGCTTCATGTGTCAAGAGGTCAGGTGTGCACTTGGTGTTATCAGGTGGCTCATTAGTGTCCTGTGGGATGTGCTACCTTGTCTGCTTTGCTTTAAGTGACAAAAAATGTTCTTTCTAGCCCTTGCTGCAGGAATTCACATCCCTTCTCGCAACTGTTGGTGTTTTCCTACTGTCAGAAGATTGGAGAGGATTCATAGCACATGAACAGAGAGAATGCCTCAGGATAAAGCACCGTGTGGGGGGAAAAGCTCAATCCTTTCACACACACCCTGATCCATCTGAGGGTGCAGAGTACCCCCATGGCCTCTTCTTTACAAGGCCTGGAATACACATTTAGACACTCAGCACAGCCACTTTACATCTTGCACCATCCCTGTGTAAAAAATGCACATTAACCAGAGCCAAGAAGCCCTGAGCTCACTGCTAACACCACAGACAGGCACCTGTGCTCTCTGTAGGGGTAGGGCCTCATCCTCAGGCTGTGAAAGCCACGGGCTACTGTAGAATGAAGCAGTTTGCCCATTACTTTCCAAAGGCCCTGTAAAAGTTGTTGAAAGCAGCAGTACATTCCTCTGCTCTTCCTGCAATATTCCTCATGGATTTGCTAATGCCTCCTGCTGACTGCAGGCACATCTTCAAAAGGCAGATAGAGAACATCATTGTGCGTTCATCTGGACCCGTGTGAACTCATCAGCTCCAGGAGTTCCACAGGAATCCGAGTGACAGCAGAGTTTAGTCCTGTGAATACCAGGGCTGTTCTACAAAGCAGCAATTTTATTTTGTGGGGAGTTAGACTAATGCATTTTACATTGATTTTACCACTGTAGTAGATTACTTTGTGAGCTACTTAATTTAAAGGGTAAGCAAACAGCTGACAATTTTGCTTGCAAATCACTTGTTCTGGTGAATTTTAAGCAATGGGCATATTTGTTGAAAAACGTGGTAAAGGAAAAAATTATCATGATTCTGTAAACTGGAAAATCATCCAGTGCACGAGCTTGGGTGGATCTGCATAGTACTGTACAGCAGACAAACAGATTCTGAACCTAATTTTGTGTTGTCCTTTGGGCTATTTTTCCACTTCTATAATGTTCATCCCTTTCTCATGGTGGCTCATGGATGGCATCGTAGATGTTCCTTTAAGGTGCATGAAAATTATTTTGCAATTTATTGCGGCTCTCGGAGGTCTCAGCCATATGAAGGTCACAGGTTAACAGTCCTTGAAATGTCTTCAGTAATGCTTTGTATCAATAACATGAAGTATCTTGAGGTAAAGTTATCTTACCCATGTCACATTGTCACTGTTCTGGCTTGCTGCAGAGAGCATTTGTGGGGTTGGATGAACTTTGTCCCTCGTAGATTTCTTTTCCTGTCTGAGCCAACCATTCCCTCCACTGAGAAGACCCAGCAGGAAGTTTCCTGACTGGAAGGAAACCTGTGAAACTGGAAAGAAACTGTGAAAAACCTCTCCGATGATTCAAATTTTTCAAAAAAATTTAAAAAAAAGTACATCTACCCACAACCTTGAATTGCAAAGAACACAAATAATGATTCTGTAGCCAAGAGCCATGAATGGGATCCCCAAACCTTCACCCAGTGAGAACACTAAAGACCAGAAGGGATGCTGAATTACTACAGTTCATACAATTTTGTGTAAATTCCTGTACCAGCCTATGCAACCTCACGGCAGCATGGATTGTCATTAAGTGACACACAACTCCAGTGAGCAAACAAAACGTTTGTGTTCCTATTTCTCTGCTGGAGGACTTCAATGTCTAAATACCAAGCATGTAAGTGGGGTCAGTTCTGCAAAATTTCATTTACAAAGATAAAAACTTTTTATATCCCAAAGTGAAGAAGTCGCTGCTGGTGCTGGATTATCCAGTGTCCCTAAATAACCCCTATGTGGCAGAAACAATGCAGGTTATGGCTGAGAGACAACTGAGAGAGTTAAGAGAGCTTTAAAAGCTGCAACCTTCACAGCAGTTTTAGGTACCTCACTTTACTTTATATCCACAAGGAAATATGGTACCTGCATTTCAGCTAAAGCCCAGTGTCTTGGTAAGATCACTGCTTGACCACTTGTGATCTGACCATGTCCTTAGACACCTTCCAAAATGGAAAACTTACACTGGCTAGAAGAGATTCATAAATCTCTGAACTTCACTCCCAGAGAGGTGTACAAAGACTGGAGGTACAATCATTTCCTTCTGTGTATGGAATGGGACAGGAGAGTGAAAACAGAGCTGATTTTCCACTTAAGTCTCCCTCGTGTCTGCACCTTTTACAAGTCATTGCATCTCAAAGTACCAGAAATATATATTCATTTCCAGGACCCATCTTGGGCTGGTAAAATGCAACAGTGGCTTTTCACAGGCTTGAGCCTCCACATTGAGTGCAGCCTGTAGTGATTTTTCTGGCAACATTTCAGTGACTATCATTTTGCAAAATGATTGTAATAACAATATGCTACCAATAAAATATGCTACCAAAACTGCTCTTCTTTTAAGTGCATGTCACTTCTGTGTATTAATGGGAATGTCACATGCACACACAGAGCAGGGCAGAATGGTCCCTGAAGTGTTCTTACTCAATATTAATTTCTCCTGGTCGGTGACTTTGTCCTCATAACAATAATAAAGCTGTGGTACTTTATAAAATGCAAAAGGTCTCTTGAAGGTTGGTACAGGCTGCTATTCTAACCCACTACATTTGTGAAATTTCATCCAAATTAGAAAAATCAGGTAAGTGAGACATATTCATACAATAGAGTTCTAGACTCTAAAGTACAAGCTGGTAACTCTGCCCAGGCACCTTTTTGTTTGTCTTTTTAAGCAACTTTAACAGCAAAAGACACAAAGGAAATTATTTGGAGATAGGCTGCTTATTCATCAAGGCAAAGACGTCACTTAGAAAAAAAGCTCCAAGTTTTATCATTGTTTAGTTAATCCTGCTCTTGCAAATGGGATTCTGTTTCCTCAACTAAGCACTAAGGTAATTGAAGTGAAAAACAGCACATACTTCATATTTTCAGGTGTAGGAGTCTCATTTCAAGGCAGTGAGAATCCCTGCAGCCTTAACCTTCAAAAAACCACCCAAAAAACATAACCAATATATTCCAAACTCCAAGGTGAGCAGATCCATTCTGCGTTTGTCCAGAATTATTACCCCAATGCATTGCTGAGAGACACTGTACTGCAAATAGCAGTCCTTTAAATGACATTACTACAGTTTAGAGGTACTAATTTATCCCAAATGTCTGTTACAGGATCATCTCTATCTCGATAGATATAGAAGCATCTATTGTTATGGCAGAAGTCTTGACTGTTCTCTTACCTCAGGGTCTTTTCAGTCTGCAAGCAAATTGTGAGTCTTCAAAGCCATTTTCTATTGTTGTAGGTTTGTTATAAACTAACCCTTGAGAAAATTTACAGCAAGTGTAAAAAATTTATCCACTCTCTTTAGATCCAGATTTGAACAAAAATCCTTGAAGATAACAGACTTAGAGGTAAATTGAAAATAGAAAAAATCTATCATGAATTTAACAGAGTTGTAGGATGCAAGGGAAACCTTGAAGGGAGTTACATTATGATAATTTAATTTCTAGGTAAATAAAAAGCCATATATCTAGTTTAATCTATATATCCAAGCATTTCTTTTGATACCACAGATATTTCCTTATCTAACTGGAGAAGACAAGGATGGTGGTAAGGAAATGCCTGAGCAGTGAACAGTGGCACTTCCTGCTCAAAGCGAGACAGGATAGAGCTCCTCACCTGTCAGTCCTGGCAGTGTCCAACACTCCAGAAAACCAGCAATGCCAGATGTCAAATAAAGCACATAATTCTGGCAATCTGTGTTCAAAAAATATTCACCAAAACTGCAAGGGATGCAAAGAGGGCTACAAAGACAGGCAGAGGGGAGAAAAAAGGACATGACGAAGCCACAGTTACTTTATGCCTACTGAAATGTCACCTGGATGAAAGGAAAGGCATCAGGGTCATCCTGATGAGGGACAAAAAGAACACAGTTAAGAAATAAGATATAGGTATAATCAGGATATGAATCAGTTCAGCTTGGATATTAATATACCATCAGAGAAGTGAGTGTCTGCAATAATCTTTGTTTGAAGCCGCACAGCAAGACATTGCCACTTTTAGAGAAAGGAGATTATTGTCTGAACCAGGATAGGACAGTGTCTGTCCAAACAAAACCCTGGGCATGATGACCCACAGGATTTAGCCCCACAGAAGCCCAACAGTGGGACGCAGACTGAGGTTGCAGAGAGATGGCGAGGATTGCTGCTTACAAAAACTGCTCTTCTAGAACCAGTAGTCAAACATAAACTGCTCCAGAGAGAACACACCAAGGATCTGAGGCGCTGATTTCTTCCACTGACAGAGCTGCTGGTAAAGACTAATTCTGCTGTCTCTCAGCAGAAGGGCGGTGCTGGTGTCAGATGCCAGACAACAGCATTGGAAGCAGCAGCAATCCTCCAATAAAAGAGACAGGCACACATCACAGCATCTGTGCAATGAGTCAGAAAAGGCTGTAAATTGGCCCAAGATCCTCTGGAACAAAGCTTCTTTAGGAATATAAAATCTCTGTCATGGGCTGGGCTTCTAGGAAGGCAAGTCATTCATTTGGGCTGTATTTCATTATCCCATGCTACCAAATTTCCGTTGTAGTTTTCCCCCTTCCTCAGTGACAGCAAAAGCACCTTCCAGGGGGCTGTTTCAGGGCATGTGACACACTGCACCCCTTTAGGGTAGGACTGAATTAGACATAAGGTTTGGTTTTGTTCTCAATTCCACCACAAATCCAGTTCATGATCACTGGAAAGTAACTTATTTTCTTTGTATTTAGCTTAAAAAAAAAAAAAGACAACTTTTCTCTAAAACCCTTTTTTTCCCACCTAGAACATCTCAGCAATAGTTTTAACTAAGCATCACCACAGAGCACTTACCAGAATAAACACATAAATTCTAGTTACAGGTCAACACTGTACAAATATCAAATGAAAATTATCTTCCCTGACGACACCATGAATATATATGCAGAGAAACAATAGAAATAGTAAAGGTAATTTTAAAATTTAATCAGAAAATCAAAACAATGGAAAAATATTAGGAATGTAGAGCTCATTAGGGCAAGCAGAGTCTATTAACTGTTCAGCTGTCCAAGCACAGAGCAGAAAATCTCTTGTTTGCTTATCACTGAGTACAATGATCACTATGATCCCAGCTGTAATCAAACACATAATTGAAGGTGACCTAAACCAAGGAAATCAAAACCAAAAAACACAGGGCCAGATCTTTCCACCACTGACTCTGGTAGGATTAACTGGCTGAACGCTCCCACTCACTCCAGCAAATCAGAAGTTAATAGTTATGACCCTGAACAGCTTCCTACTGCTGATGGGATCTTTCCCAGACACTAGAAAGCTTATGCACAATGACCTACATTAGTACAAGACACCTTTTTTTTTTTTTCCACCTTTCTGTCTATATAAAAATTGGATGTGCATTGTTACCCCAATATTTACATAAAGCATAACAATGACTTCAGTCGCTGGGTCACCAGCAGTTCATTTGCACCACTGCACTTCAGTCTGCTGCAGTGTCAGGGGGAACAGACTGGCTACAGCTTCACCTCTACCCTCTGTTCTATTTATGAAGACTGATGACAAAAAACTCTAACAGGCAAATAAGAAAAACAGCATGAAATGCATCTACAATAATAGGGAACAATTACGTGTCTCAAAATGTAACCACTTGGAAATTCAGTCTGTCAAGGAACTGGACATTTAATTATTATAATCATTCTAAACAAGAGCTAATTGAAACTGAAGATTCACTTTTATCTAGAATTTCGCTTATGAATTTTAAGTATGTTACCTATTAGGATATAACCAAAGCTATGAAAATCCAAACAAATTGCTCCCCTTCCAGTAAGCCTTCCTTATGCAGTACAAGCCTGCTCTCCTTTTTTTGAGGCATCTCAATGAATATTTCTAGCTAATGGCTAAATTCTTTTCCGTATCTAGATTCAAAGAGGCAAGGAATATGTATACTTTGCTATTCCCCTAGAGAATGGATTTATTTTAGGACAAGAAAAACTATGCCTGCTTTCAAATTTTATCTCTTCCTCATGCTTTCCTGCCATCACTTATGAATGTAAAAGTTAAACTACCTAGAACTATCTAAGGAAATAAATCTAATTGCACAGCTATAACCAAAGTTTGCCCTACAATAATTGCTACTAATTCTATAAATTCCATCTTTTCGCCTTCATACCACCTTGATAGGTACTAAATTACAGTTGAAAATACATTTAGACATGATTTACTAACACAGCCCCATCAATTCACTGGGACCAGCTTTGTATTTTTATGTCGTAGGCAAGAAACACCTCAGACAAATCCATAGAATCATATAGGTTGAAAAGACCTTAGATATCATCTGTACCAGTTCTAACATCAGCATTTTCTTTCTATGATCCCCTAACTTACATTCATGACCTAAACTCATTTAAAACGACTTTACATATCTTTGTGTCATTAAGAAAGTCTTATCCTTGGTGCACCACAAGAAGCTCAGGTGTGTTCTTCAACAAATTTCAGCCACGTCTCAGATCCTTGGGAAGCCAAGGTGCATTTCAGGTAGAACCAAATCTCCTTGTTTTCTCTTGTGAAATTATAATGTACCACTGAATAGCAAAATCCAGGTTCAGGAACTGCAGCCACAGTTTAAAGGAAAAGTGCTGTCCTTTTTCCCATCTCATCTTGCAAGTTCAAAGGATTAAGTCAATAACATCACGACAGAAAAAGGGTCTCTGTGTAACAGCCAAGGAACAGTTCCACTCCAACAGCCAGAGCTCTGGGAGTGACCCTCAGGTTTAGCCTTTGCTACCGTGTTACCTGTAAAAGAAGAGGAAAGAGTTACCTACACAGAACTGACCAAAGAAAGGATGATATCAGGTGCATTGTTACTGCAAAGGAACTGTGTACACAAACAGACAATGAATGAACCTGCCCCAGCCACACCTTTACACCACACAGAGAAGCAGAATCTCTACATAAATGTTAATTACACTGGTATTTGATAGCATTGGAGGGGATTTGCAGATAAAGAAACGGCAGTTCACCATTAAATTTGCCACCAACATGTCCTGGAAATCTCCTATTTTACTTTGCTTCCTGTCATTTCCAACACCAATGCCTCCAGCACAAGTGTAGGATTTACACCCAAAGGACCATTCATGCAAACTGCTGCCCATTCCCAGTGGTCCATCTTATGGGAGAGAATCAGGCACCAGACAGCACATAGGGGGAATAAATTGTTCTTGCAGCAGAAATCTCCCCCAGACAGCACAGCTCCCACAGGACCCTGGAGGGGCTGCAGGGATGTGTTCAAGCCTTAATGTACACGCAGGGCACAAACCCAGCTGCACAGTGAGGAGGGTTCTGTTGGATTTCCTGTCCTGGAAATGGATGAGAACAGGCAGCCTGCGAGGAGGAAAGCTTTGTCAGCTCTGCTCTGCAGTGTCTACGTGTGTCACAAAACTAAACAGACACTCAGCATAGAGAAGTTTTTATTTCCTTCCCTGAGGGAACTGATGGAAGATGCAAATTCCTCAGCTTTGCACATTTTAACTATCCCACTCAGCCACTACAACTATTCATCTAAATACTGGGTAACATCAGCAGTCTCCTGTGCTTCAGATATTTTAGTTACACTATTTTTACATATTTTCATGGAATGAAAAGATAGAGGACTAAAAGTTGATTAAATGGCATTTCCTCTTTCAGCGTATAATTAACCTGTGGAAGCCACTGTCCCACGTAGCACTGATCCCAGGGTCTTAAACAGCTTTAAAAATTGATTACAAATTTAAATGGTAATGAGATCATCTCTGGTGCATAACATAGAAAAAAATTAGCATGGAATGGATCTCAACTATTGTGTTTTAGACATAATGCAAATATTAAACTGGAAAAAAATCATAGATATGTACACTTCCTGTAATTGTCCCAAAGGGTTTTGCTGTGTCTGATCTGAGCATCCCATTGCTGAGGCTCACAGGTGGCTGAACAGTTTGGCCTACTGGTCTGACAGTTCAAATAGTCCTCTTTGTGTAAAATTTTAATAATACACTTAAGAAATATTTTGTTTATTGATCTGAGACAAATCTTTGGTTCATTTTCAAAATAAAAATATAAATTACATCATACTTCCCTTTTCCCTGTGACAAAGGAAATTGTCTTTCCATTCTATTTTCCTTACAACTGTTCATAGGAAAGAAGAGGCAGCTGCATGAATCAGGATTTGACACCTCAGGCCTTCAGTCATCAGTGCCAACATGAAAGTCTTTGTTCTGCCCCCCAGCCCTCGAGTATCTATCAAAAGCATCAAGAATAATTAACCCTCATTCAAGGATAATTAACCTGGCTCACTCTTCTCCAATAAGGTCCTGTTGGTATGAGTTGTCAGCTCTCTTCTGGTATATCCAGAGATGCAGTTGTCTCATACAACATCTAGAACTCCTAATTCACCAGTCTCACCCCTCGGTGTGATGCTACAATGTTATTGCTTATCTACAAATGAGTAGTTAAACATCAGCGCTGGGGAAAAACTGAAAGGCTGAGGGGAATCTTTATCTTGCAGTAACTGAGTCCCAGTTATCCACACTGATTCCAGAGTTTGCAGGCCAAATTCTGGGTGTAGTGATCACCACAGGAGAACAGCAGGACCCAGGCCTGCTATAGACTACGCCTTTGGCACTTGATAAATAACATTGGGTGTAGAATCACAGAAAGGTTTGGGTCGAAAAGGTTCTTGAAGGTCTTCTAGTTCCAACCACTCTGCCATGGGCAGGGATGCCACTTCCTCTGTGCCACTGTGCAATGTCTATAGACCACCAGTGTCACACCACAGCTGCCCAAAACATCCAATTTCTTCTCATCCATCCAAAAATTAGTGCAGTTTTCACTCCTCAGAACAGCCTTTACTGAACGACATTTGGTGACAGTATTGCTTATTAACTCAGACTGTAACCTAATGAACAACATTCTTTCCCAGCTAGAAGAGGCTGTAAAGGGAAAAGCTGAGCATATGTCTCTCCTTGCTACTGCCTGCTAAAGACTCCTGGTTTATGATGTATTTAGACACGCAGTTTGCTGTGACTTGTTGAACTTCAATGCACTGAACTCATTTTAAATCACCAAGCAGACAGAGGACATGATATTTTCTCTCCATTAATTAAGAAATAAGATGGAATAGCAAAGGTTTTTTAAAAGAAAATCAGGCCAGCTACAAGGTGGTCTGTAATTAGAAATATTCTTAACCAACCTGATTTTCAGTGGTGCTCAGCTTGGCATAGTGGCATCAGTGCAGGTTCCCAACAACTCCCAAGCCAGGCTGGTACTTTCAAAAGGTAAAAGACTGTCCAGCACAGGAATCTAACTCTATGTGACACTGGTAGAGATCTTGGATCCCTGTGCTCTGTCTGAAAATCGAAGAACTGGTCCTGGAACATGATTATCCCTCTAGCACTGAGCACAAAGAAAGTTTCTTTGGTTCACTGAAGACTGAATCAGGGCCATTTTCAGTCTGACTGCAGGAGAGAAGGGGTGGTTCTGACCCAATATTTCCTCTCTGAGAGCAACTACATTAATCACAGCTTTCCAAAACACTGAGAAGGCCAGGACTGGTGCTCACACCCACAGACACAATGCAGTAAGAGCAATCAGCAGACTGGCACCTTTAAATATAGGTGATCTCTGTACTTGCCTTTGTGGTTTTGACTTTATTTCCGCTGCTGCAAGACCAACCTGAATAGTCTGGTAGAACTTTACAGTCCTCTCCATCCAAACAGGGGTTCATATGACACCACCACTTCTGCAGGACAATGGAAGCTAGAAAAGGGAAAAACAGGAAAGAGAAACAATAAAATATCCTTTTTCTGACTGTTGTTTTTTTGCAGGGAGGTTGTCTGTGCCACGTTCAATTGATTGATTTCAAAAGGTAGAAACAACAGTTACTGGTTTAATAGTGAATTGCATGGAGTGTGTTTGAGGTAAAGAAGGTAGCTAAACACTTCACCAGCCCTCAGAGGGGTAAATGCCATATGCAAATGGTGAAGACAGGCAGGCACCACCAGATACTGACTCCAACATTTGAATTGACCTCTGGAAGTGCCTTTCCATCTCCACTGACTACAAAAATGACTTGTCTCCTTCATTTGCATGCTTCAGTCAAGTACCTGCTGTAAGGGGGAACGAAGCTGAGGCTTCTTGTTTAACCCAGATATGCATTTGGGAGACTGGACAGAGAAATGCCAGTTTCTTCCTTCACTGGGTGAGAAAATAGAGATGGAAACCTGTGAGGACTGTCAGCAAATAGTGCAGGTAAGAATGGGGAAACCTCTGGCAAGCACTAGAATATCAACTAAAAATCTCCTTGCAGTTACACTACCACTTTTGCAATATGTTTTGGAAGACTACAGTTGTACACCTTAGCTAGGTAAATTTATTAATATTCTACCCTTAAGCCAATTTCTATTAAGACCAGGTCTATTATTTCTAGAAATGTAGTCATGACTTTATAAACCTGCTGTTAACAGCAGCACAAACATCTGCATGCATTTCTCAGTTTTGTATTGTTCATGGCACTCATCAAATCCCAGAAAATGATTATGAAATATATCAGTACACAATCCTACATAATCTATATTGGATTTCAAAATAAAATATGGCTTAAAATGTTGATTCAGCTAGTCTGCATTATGCTACTATGTGCTCAAACTATTGAATTGCATGCCTTAAAAGATAAGATATTCAGAAGAGATGAACAAAAATAATGGAGTCTACTTCTTGTAAAGCACTTTTTTTCCTTTTAATTTCAAGACATATTTGTTCTTCTGCAACCTTTAAATTAGGGTGTCAAGCAGGCAAGCTGACATCAGGATATTGCTGAAAATGTTCATTCAATTACTTTTGTTTTGTACTTTTACTGAAAAGCGTTATGAAAAAACACACTTCTGGAACACTGCTTTGGCTTCTATAAACTAATCTTTCAGTCTTACAACGTTACAAAGTAAATGTGTGAACGTTCACCAGTCATTTGGGTCTCAGAGCATTTGCATTGATACTGATTGATTGCGGACGTCAGATTGTGGATAAAAAACGGGTGACACCTGACTGTGCTTCCTGGGAGGTGAGAGACCATTTCTGACAAGGTCACTAAGGATGGAGTGAAAAACGCTCAGAGGAGGTGGCAGCACCCAACAGGGCTCCTGGCACAGAGGAAAGCAGACAAAACAAGAGAGTGTGGGATGAAAGGAAGCACCGTGATCCTTCCTGGAGGAGTGGGAATGAGGAATGGCAAGCCACAGGCCTGCTGGGGCAAGTAGGGCTGGGTGATTTGAGGTGGGAACACCAGGTACCAACCACAGCAGTGATCAGCAGCAGGGAGAACTGCTGCCCTAAGGCAAATGATCACCACTGCTGGATAAGGGCTGAAGATCAATCAAAATAAAAAACTACTACAAGCCAATTGCTTTATAAAATTCAACAAGCCTGCGTTCAGGACAAAAGTGCTGGAAAAAGACCCTAAACATCTGTATCATGCAAATTCAAGACTCAAACAGTTTCTTGCTTTCACAGTGTAGGAGTCTACTGAAGGGGATGTATAGAGTGGGAGAAAACACATCTAATCCTGAGGCTAAGGAACGAGAGTTACAGTTTCTGTGCTGCAGCAACTCACTGTAGTCCCAGATGCTTGCAAAAATAAGCAAAGCCTGCTAAAGCATTACCCTAAGGAGTGAGGGGGAATCAAAGGCTTCCACCTTAAAAGTCAAAATCTTACATTCATAATATTTTGTTGCATTTAATTGCAGCTATACTTGAAGAAAAAACAGCTATTAAATTCCTTCAGCAACTATTGACTAAATCAAGCTTCTACAGTATTTATATATTTCTGCCATAGAATGACAGACTTTAAATGAGTTTAAAAGAATGCCTGACTTCTATTATCTGTTATACGTAAAAGTACTTCTGCTGTTTGATGTGTCACCTAAAAATACAGAAGATACTTCAGATGTAACAAAACTCCCTAAGAAATTGCACAGTTAAACTTGACTATATTGCTGGATTACAAAGCATGAAAACACTAGGCATCTAAAAAACTAAAAACAAAAATCTACTTTCTTAAATATCTGTTTTGACAGCTTCATGATAGGTAAAAAAACCCTCAAAAATCCAGATTCACATGTATTTAGAGTTTTATGTCTGACAGTAAATATTTCTGAATATTAGATTAGAATTGGACTTCAAAGCTTTTTGATTTATATTTAAGCGAACTGGTTGCAATTTTATGTGCAAAAGAATGAAAACAGGATTTTGCTTATGAATTAATGGAATGAGGGATTTTGGTAACTTTAAGGTTAAAAGAAGTCTGTCTTGGAGTAGATTTACTAAGTGAACAAGAGCAGCAACCTCTGCAAGAAATAGGCACATTAAATGGTGAAATATTGATCTAGAGAAAAGCTCTCCATATCAGATGTCCCAGCACTATCTGCATGCCAAGTCTTAGGGTTGCATTTGTTATCCTGTGAATTTTTAGCCAAGCTACTAAGTCTTAAGACATCTGGAAGAGTTAATATCATAAGCTTGAATTTCTTGGCTTATGCTGTTTTCAAACTAGTTTTAGAGGAGAATTCTTGTGTGAAAAAATTAAGAAGTTTTATTGGCACAGACATGAAATGGACGAGTACATATATTAAGAGGATTAATTACACCAAGATTTATGCACAGGCTCATTATCATCAATGCACAGAGATGTTTCCAAAATTAACAAAAGGAAGGATTACGCTTTTGAGGCAGTGGGAAGTCAAACATCAAGGAGACTAAACTTCTCCAACAATCTTAATGAGGCACGAGCGAGCAGAGCCTCTCACCTTCCACGCACGAGGGCTGAGCCCGGGTGGTCCCGGCCACCTGGCCCGGGAAGCAGGAGCACTTCACCGTTTGGGATCGCTCCTCGATCCGGTTCTTGTTGCAGCACCGGTGCACGGCCACAACTTCACACGTCCCTTGCTTCACTTGGTGCTGGCCTAATGATTCCAGAGGTAAGGGATGGAGAGGAAAAACACATCAGTGCCTTAAGAAGGAGCCAGTTTGTGCAGCCCCACAAGATACTGAATCTCCCCAGCGCCAGTTTAAATCCCAGGAACGCAAAGAAGCAAAGCATCTTGTAGGATCTGGCTCATTCCCTGAGTTTATATGCTATCCTTCCTAATAAAATTAGGTTTTGTAAGTCAATTTTTCGATCTATCTTCCCTCACCCTTACAAAGCTATGGGGAGAAGAGCAGGTTGGAGTATTCAGTTAGATGATGAAGGCAAAAAGACAGGCAGACAGAACACACCCCTCTTCCTTTGCCTTCCTGTCTTCCATTAGGTTTTATATTTAATTCTTTCCCTTGATAAATGGACACAATGGACAGGATAACATTTAATACAAGAGAGACATCCTAAATAGTAGGGAAACTTTTTAACACATCAACATGTAAGCACTGCTTGCTATGCCTGTCATTACGGACAGGCTGAGAACAAGGTAGGCTGAAAAGCTGTCATGGACAGTCAAGTTTCATCCAAAAGATAAAAAACACACCCAAACTGTGGATTTCTCAAGTTCCCTCCCAGACCATTCTGAACAAATCTCTGATGAATATTCTGTCCTCTTGCTTTTCTCATGATACCCTGTCCCCTATTTCTCCAAGTTTATTTTTCCCCTCCCTTTCTCTTCCTTGCTCTTACCTTCACATCTCACCTCACTGCTCCTTGCAGTTGATCATTTCTTTCCACTGCCAAACTTCCTCTCCATCTTGCCTAAACCTTTTCTCAGAAACTCCACTTCACAAACCCTTTGCATAAGTCATTTCCATGTTCTCACTTTCCTGAACAGCCTTCAAGTGCTTCATCTTGCATTTGTCTCGTCTTATTTAGAGTAGAGCCTTGGATGGCTCTTATCTGTGTTTGTAAAGCACCTTGTAAATTAACAGCACTACAGAGCAGGGTGAGTTATTTCATAAGTGAGCGAGACAGAGAGACAACACTGAGAATAATAAAAATAGTCACCATCAAAGCAGCACAGGCTGCCGGTATGAGAAGAGAGACAGCACAGATATTGGCGTAGGTGTGGCTGACATCAAAGGCACAGAGAATAAAGAAATGCAGTGGGAAGGGAGAGAACTCTCCACACACAGAGAATCCCCCAAGTGGCAAACCTGAGAATTATCCTGCTTCCTCCTCACTCCATGTTTGCCCTGTTTGGAGGTTTTTGTTAGGATAGGTTGGCTTGGTTTGGGTTTTTTTTGGTTTTTTACAGTATCTGCTGCTAACTAACATCGGGCATACCTTTACAAATGAAATCTTTATTGAGGGATTAAGATCCCTGTATTTTTGTGCAGAAAATGTTATGACTTCATTAGGTGTGGAATCTTAACCTTCAAAAAGAGTTAGCAATGTAATTTAGGCTTCTATGGGGGTTCTTTAAAGAAAAAAAAAAGAGTATTAAATACATACATATAACTTTTTTAAAAAGTTGGCTTGGCAGTGTTCCTTGCTGTGTGTGTTTTGGTTTCACAAGTATTTCAAGCACAGCTGAAATACTTGTGAAAACACTTGGCTGCCTGAATTTTGTTGCCAAATTTGTATTCATAACAACCTCAATGGACAAGAAACTATGCATATTCAATCTTGGAGTGGAAATGTAGTGTTCTACTTGAGCACTCAACTTTTTAAAAAAATTATATATACTGAGATTTTTGGGGTTTTTTTTCTTTTTCTTCCCTGAGGACAAAGCTACATTACTTTTAAGCAAAATATGCTACAGCAGAAAAATGCATAAGGTATTTTACAGCAAGTTGGGAAAATGCTGAAGATAACATAAAAGTACCTTACAGAGCCACTGTAGTAAGTTTATTGGCAGACTGTGACTTTTCATGCAAGTACCTAATACCCATATAATAATAAACATGGAAAAAAATGAAAACAGCTACTAGTCAGGAGGACAGCAGTTTCTCGGTAAGTCAATATGGAAAACAAACACACAAAAGTGAAAGTAAATTTGCCACTTAATCCCAAAGTATTGTTCCTCAAAATACCTCACGTGACAATGCTTAGAGAAAAGGAGGCACAAGTTCTGACAGATTTTGTACAATGACATTGTTAATTTAAGTGAGGTTGTTAATTTACTGAGGTTGTTAATTTATTTATGGACTAAATCTAGTATTTATTTAATTATCTGTTTATTAGTGCTACAGCCTGAATCAAAACTCTTTGGAGTAAACAGAAGAAAATTTCCATTGGCTTCCTACAGTGCCCAGTATGGTGGTCCTGCATTCACTGGAATCAACAGCAAAGTTCCTATTCACTTCAGGAGAGCACGGTCAGAGGCTGGTTTGTCTCTTGAGTATGAGATTTTATAAGGGAAGCAACAAAAAGCAAAAATTTTGAACCGCTCAGGCCACATATTCGCGTTTGCCAGGTATCTCATCTGAAAGACCAAGTGGCCAGGTCTTGTCTTTAATTAAAGTCACTGTTCACCAGACATCAGGTGCTGAGATAAGAGAAGAAGCCTTTTTTCCACAAGGTACATCATAAGGATGGACGAGATCCATCTCCAACAATCAATACGTAGCTGCAAGGATGTCTGTTTTCCAGCTCAGATCCTGCTTCCTTTGGGTGAACCGTCCTGTTAAGCCAATACCAAAGGAAATCAAACACACTGGCCCTGAGCATACAGCCCCAAAAACCTGGGGCTCTCTTTCAATTATCTTGTTTGACTTTTAAAGCAGTGACACTGCTGCCCTGAAGTGCCAGGAGTCAACAGACACACTGCTGTTTGCAGAAGGCGAGATTAAATCACCTCATGAAAGCAGCCCTTGGTGTAGGAGCTGTTTCACTGTCACATTCCTGTTTGGCAGCTCCACGGGCAGGTAAGGGAAGGTGTCCCCTGTTCATCTCCTGGCAGGAGCGGGATGCCCAGGTTTGAAAGCACCACTGCCTCAAGGGAAGGCAGCACTCCCCTCCCTTGTCCCTAATGCACAGCTCTTATGGAGTACATGGGTGAAGGTGCTAAAGAGCCACAGACATCTGCATGCATCATTTGCATTAATTGGATTGCCCTTGTAATAGTCTTTCCCCTCCTACACGTTCACATGGATATTTCCTCCTGCTTGTTCACACACATCCTGACACTTTCTATGCTGTTGAATACCATATGAATTTCTCCTTAATATTCAGACACATCTCTGAGCAGGTGCTGAACAAATGCTGAGGGTTAACGTGATGCCTTTCGGTCCTGTTTTTGCCAGTGCTCAGCAATCTAGAGGATAAACACTCATTTGCAGAGTGGCTTTCACATTTAAGAAAACTCACAGGAAATCTTAACCAACCCTAACTCAGTCTACTCCTCCCTAGGTCTACTAAAACCTGTTGTATCTGCATTCAGGTGCCCAAGAACAGCAAAAAGAAAGAATATAAGAATTCTCTCCTGCATGTTTTAACATTCATCTTGCACTAAATAAACCTTCATCTCATGTTTAAAGTACACTTAATGTGCAGCTGAGATTATACTGACAGAAACACTCAAGAAACGCCTTAAAATATTTTATAAATCGATGGAGGAGGGAACTCCCCTCCCCTAAATTATTAGAGGAGCAGGGACTGAAGAGTTTTTAAAATGTGAAGATCACAGTAAGTGAATTCTATGCTGGACACATCAGGAAAACCATTTCAGGGAGAAATGCAGTGAGAGAGAGGGAGAAAGGCTGTAGAGAGCAAAACCCATAAATTCATAGCTCATCACCTGTAAACCTACTCAGATCTGCCACTTAAGGGCTATCAGTATTTGCAGTTGAATTCAGTTACATCTTCCCTTTTAAATACGAAAACTCTCCAAAGGGAGAAACATTTTATCAGCAACACCACCACAGAAAGGTCTCTGTCACAGAACACCTTCTCCATATCGAAGGGAGAACACGGGCCAGCCAGGCACAGTGGAGGGCAGGGGATGAGTGTTGAAAACCATGTGGCTCTGTGTTTCCTCTGATCAGGAGTTCGGCACGTGTTGCTATCCATATCCTAATTTCTTTACAGCTCTGCTTCCCCAGAAACACCAGTGCTGTCCTAGCTCACCAAGGACACTTTCTCAGCACAGGGCACAGACACAATGGGACAGGGCTCCCTAATGGAAGCAGCCTCCAGGATACTCCCTGCTATGAACGTTGCTGCCTTCCACAATGAGACACCTACAGATAACAACAGCCCTCAGGTGCCCAGGTCCAGAATGCTTCTTAATGACCTCAAGAAGTGGCCACATGAAGGTTCTGTGACCATTTATTCGTTACCTGTAGGATTTTCACCCCAGAAGAAGGTGCTGTGTAGAGCTGCAAGACAGCCCCCAAGGATTTCAGAGAAAACAGAGATCATCTCTGAAGAACAAGAAAGTACTAACTAGGAAGTTTTTAGGCTTGGATATTACAAGCCAGCACAAGTGTTGTGAGTAGAGTCGACTCAGTAATCACCACTGAACTGTTTATTCTCAGTGGTATTCTTAATATTCTCAGTATTACTCTTAATACTTTTTTTCCACAAACATATTTGACAAGACCTTATTTCCATTTTCTTCATAGATGTCAGAGGGCAGATACTCAATTAATACTTCTAAAACTCTTCGAAATGCTCAAAAGAAAAGAGGGAAATACAATTATTGTTAATAAAATATCAAATATCATAGTGATGCACTTCAAAACCACAAGGAACATATCAAAGAAAGAAGGAGGCTTTCAGAAGGTTGCTAACCAATTCTGTCCACATCCATTACATCTCTGTGACTAATTCTGATCACTCCCAGGGAGTGCTGTCTCAATGCAATATACATGCAGGCAGCACGCCTCGTTCAGAAATCCTGAATAGCCTCCTCTTCTTTCTAATTTCTTGGCTAAGAAACATAAGGAAAAGACAAATTTAAAGGGAGTTTTTATCTCTGTTTCATAAGCTGCCACCTCTGATGAAGGGAGCTACTATGCTGTGGAGAGCAGCAAATCTGGAGTAGGATGAGCCCAGCTCAGCACATTCCTCAGAAAGCCTCAAAACCAGCGAGCTTGGTCTGCACAAAATCAACTGCATCATTTATTTAAAGGGTCGGGGGATGGATGTCAATAGGAGGATGAACAGCTATGGAAGTAAATATTGCAGACAACATTAAGAGAAACAAAAGAGTTTAGAAGCCAGCACTGATGCTGTTTGGAAGAGAAGAGCACTTTAAGAAGCTTGGTGCCAGTTCATCATCTGCCTTCATCTCATGCTGGCTTTTGCTTACAAATACATGAGCACAGGAAGCACACACCAAAAGCAAATATTGTTAGAAAAACACAAATATCAGAGGAAATAACACTTACTATTTTTCATATTCTTTGCCAGACATATTTACGAGAACCAATCCGGCTCACAAAGCAGGGGTTTTGAAGGGATAAAAGTGGAAAAGTGGTATTTCTGAAGATGACAACTCTTCTCAAGAAAAGAAGCTAAAAATCACTTGGAAAGTAAAATTTACGCACCATGTTAGAGGCTGAGAATATCAGCAGAGCTTTTTCTCTACTACCATTCCATTAGCTACTGGATTTTTTTCATAATTTCACATTCACGTCACAAGGTTCTGTCTTAGATGCTCTCCTCCCTCAAGGATATGCAGTATATATATGTATACGCACACCCACTTTCTCAGAAATTCTCTCTGAATATACAAATCAGTCCAGTTCCACTTTTAAAATTCAACCTTTTCACTTATGGGCAGTAAGGGAGTGCTCAGAGATAGTCCAGAACTGCCACAAAAGCCCAGTTCAGCTGTTCTAGGAATAAATAGACAAGAAATATCTTCCCATAATCACCTGCCCATGACAGTAGGCAAAGTAAGATGTAACACACACCAAAAAACCAAACAAAACAAAACAAAAAAAAAAAACAAAAAAAAAAAAAAAAAGGAAAAGTGAATCC
This sequence comes from Cnemophilus loriae, assembly GCA_013397755.1. Classification (NCBI taxonomy): domain Eukaryota; kingdom Metazoa; phylum Chordata; class Aves; order Passeriformes; family Corvidae; genus Cnemophilus; species Cnemophilus loriae. Next base: position 1,752,216 of record VZTF01001529.1, on the reverse strand, counting down.
TGTAATCCTGTTTGCTAACCATTGCTCTTACAATCCTCAAATACACTGCAGGATTGTGATTCCTAGTGCTAATATCTGCAAGAAAAAAGCAAGCAAAGATACAACTATCTTCCAGATGTAGGAATAGAGGTTGGAGCTTCCACAATGTGCAGGTTTCACACCAAAGAGTTTTTCTCACAACCTGTAAAGTTACAGATTTTGTTCTCATCAAGACATTTGTGCTTTTATCCTCGTGGAAACCAGCAGTGTGGTATGTGCAAAATCACAATCAGGGATTTTAACTGGGAAATTAGGGAACCAGCCCTGAACCACTTTAACTCATTTTAGATGAGAAGTGATACATGGGAAAAAAAAAAAAAAACAAACACTCAAAACAAGCCAAAAAGAAA
>VZTF01001529.1:1727627-1751784 GCA_013397755.1 Cnemophilus loriae | reverse complement strand
AAAAAAAAAAAAAAACAACTCTCAAAACAAGCCACTAAGTAGAGAGGAACACCAGGAGTACAGTAGGCATAGCTGCATATTTGAAAATAGGTGAGTGACCTCAAACCCTGATAATGAGACCCAAAGAGTTAATGAAATCAAAAGCATAACCCTCCAGAGCAGGTGGAGGAACCTGCTGACACAGCTGGAGAGAATCACGGAACACAGTGAATTCTGTGGTGAGTGTCAGAGGTCACATCCATATGGAGATTAAAGTCCCCTGGAATAAGTAGCACAGGTGACCTTAGATCAGACACAAGCACGCAGACTTCTCCAAGAAACGAAGCATTAAATCTGAGTGGTCGATAAATCAAAAGAGCCGAGAAGGTGCTGTAAATGCAGGGTGGGAGGAGGGAAAAGCTGCTGCAAATGGAAAGGTGGATGAAGGGTGACCTGGAAGCAAAAACAAATTAAAACATGAGTGTCTCTATCTGCCAGGGCACTGGCTGAAGTCGATCAATAAGGACTGCTGCCTTTCAGCTGGGCACCAATATTCATCCTGGTTCAAGCACACACATCACTTGTACAGATGAAATCCAAGAGCGTAAAACCTCATAAGGCACCTCAGAGTAAAGCAGTGCTAATCATTTCCTGCGGGGAGCTTCCTACTGTGGGGCTATTTTAGGTGAGGCAGAGGAGAAAATGCAAAGGAAAGATTTGGTTTTCAATCATAACTTGTAGCAAATGAGCAACATTGTGCTCTCTAATATAGAAGTATTTCCCATGTGTCCCATTAACATTCACTCTCGCTATTACATGCGGACCACTATTTTTCTCTCATTTGTTCCTTCCTTCACAAATTTATCATGAGAGAAAGGGAAAGAGAATGAAACCAGTTCCCTGGAGAGATTTCTGCTTGCCTGAAGAAAGCAGGTACGCACACATCCATACAGGCCAGGCTTACTGTTACTTGCCACTTTGTAAGCAAAAATTAAATTTTCTGCCTCAATTGTGAGAGCTGATTTCCTCTTAAAACAGGGTTGTTCTTGCCATAGGAAAGCAAAAATATCATATTTGGGACCACAACCTGGGAAAGGCTGTCCCATCCACATCAATAATGAAGCCATCCTGACCAAGGTGTCACTAAAACAGCCCTTGCAGGCACCAGGAGCTCACTGCCATCTGCAGCTTTCTCCACACCCAGTCTCAGGGCTGTGCTTGTACAGCTTATTGCTGCTCATCTATGGCATGACAGAAGTTCATTTAATAGTATCATGATCTTTAAGAAATTAAAAAGAAAAAAACCAAAAACAAAACAACAAAACCCTTTTAAGTCTGTCTCGTGCACGCAACAAAATATATTTTGAGGATTAAGCCTTGTGCCTGTCTGAGCATTCCTCCATCACCTGAAATATCTAATGATCAGTTTGGGCTCACTTGTGTAAAACAAACATTTGTAATCTACTAAATACCAGAGGTATTTTTAACTCAGTTCAAGGTCATTCATCAGACAAGAACGATATTTGTTTAGAGAATATGAAACACTAATTGTCGTCTAAGTCATTAGGCTCTGCAGATTAAGTTAATGGAAGCTGCGAGAAAACAAAGTAGATGTTTGGGAAAGAAGCATTTTCTTCATTTCAAGTGAAAATTGAATCTTTATTCTCATGTCCAAATAGAATCACTAAAACTGAGGAGAGCAACCAAGGAAACAAGTACTGTACTCCATTTCAGTGCTCAAAACTGCTCACACTTACAAGGCATAAAGAACTTCTGCTTTTCTAGGGTTTATTTTTATAATGCAAAGGTGTATTTCCCACCTTGAATTACCTTAATGGGACTATAGAATAATAGGACTGTGCCTGAATTTGACACTTAGAGGTAGGCAAACAAATAATTATTCATTATTTAACCTTCATTTGAGTATCTGCTCCAGAAAGATCCAGACATAACTGTTATCATTAAATGGTGTGGTTTATGAAAGCTCCTCTGGTTGTCCTGTTTGGTGTTCTAAATTTAAAAGACTGGCAGTGAATTCCTCTTTTCACTAATTGCTCTGCGTTCATTAAAATCATAGAGCAGCACTTGTTGCCACTGGAAGAACTGTCTTTTGCAAAAACCAGAACCAGCAGATAAGACTGAATTTGAATGATAGATTTCACTGCTGAAGTGGGATGAAGTTTCCATGCGATAGGCAAATCAGGCAAATGGAATTCTGAGGAACGTTACAAGCAATCAGATCAGTTAATGCACTGGGCACCAGGCCATCAGCTCCTCAGCTAGTCTTTAATCCCTGGGAAAAGCCCTATGTCTTGATCACCACTGATTAATTATTTTCGAAGTTCGTCTCATTTTGTATCAGGTTTTATACAGCTGTAATGGTTACCTTGGGTTTATCCGATGCAAGAGACAAGGAAAGCATCGCAGCAGTCCAAGTAGAAGATCCAGCTGCCAGTTAAGCAATAACAGGTCATAAAACTAAATTGAACAAATGCATTTTTAACTCTGAGTGGCATGAGGACTTCTAAGTGGTTTCGGCATGTACAGACTCTACCCAACCTGGCTGTACAGCTAAATGAACTCAAGTTGTTTTAACTGCTATATCCATAAGTGCAAAGCATAAGTGAGGTTACCAGAATGCCAACAGACATTTTTTGAGTCAGCATTGTTGAAATATGGGGGGGTTTTCTTATATGGAAAAAAACCCACTGCATGTTGCCCACCATTCCATGCTGCACTGTAACAGACGCACAATAAAATATAGTCACAATGAAATAAAGTGAGAATCAACCTGGTAACTGTTTCCCATAGGCCCACATTTAAACTCCTGACCCCGACTTACACTGCTAATGACAGAATAATAATTTAAAGGTCAGAATTCAGAAGCTGTCAGGGTCTGTACATCTCCTATTTCATACTGACGACTCTCTGACAAAGCTTTGCCATTAATACTTCTTTTTCTTTTCAAGATTCTGCAGCTCTCTTGAGCCTCTCAACTTTCACTTTTTAATCTTCTTTACCTAAGAATAAAGGTGCAAGACTAAAATTTTAACATTCCGGTCATGGGCTGTAGCCCAAGAAAATCCCAGAGAGGTGCAGTTCAAAGAGCCAAATGTGGAGATCTCTGCCCTGTAACTGGGCATGCACAAGTGGGTGCTGCCACAACACACAAACTGTGCTCATCTCTCACCTTATTTCCTCCATGTCATTTATATTATTAACCCGATTATTTTATGCAGCAAAAAGGTGGTTTTGAAGCCAGTACACAGCTTGTTCTAGACAAATTTAGCTTTTTTTCATTTGGCAACTAGCAACAATAAAGAGATTTCACTCAGGCTTCAAATGTGAATTACTACCAAAAAGCTGCTTAAATCAGTAAAGACAGAGTGTTACCAGACCCTTCTCAGAAATGAAAGAACTATAGGTAAAAAATTCGGTTTTTTTGTTCCACACATCCCCTTCCGAGCACCCAAGAATCCAGCTCTTCTTCCATTCTTATTAAAATTGACAGTCCTTGACAACGATTAGGTAGATTTTCCATTTTAATTAAGCCATTCAGCTTGAAGTGAAAAGTTAAAATGTAGCTTTATAATGGCACAGAAACCACTGTATCCTGTAATATGTACAACAGGAACAAACTGGAGAGCAGCATCAAAAGCCTCCCTCCACACCATGTCATAGCTTTGACAGAAAGATACCACAACCCTGGGAGAAAGTCTGAGAGTTTGATCCTTGAATCAAATTCAATCCTCACTGCCATCACTCAAAGGCCTAAGAGGGCTCTTGACTCTTGCGGATTATTGTATTTGGAAGGTGGTTTTCGACCATGAGATGGAAATTTGCCCCCCAATAACTGAGCACATTTATTTTGTGATGCAGCAGATGCAATAATAGCATTTCCCTGCGCCTGTAGGAAACCAGACAGACACTGGCTTAGCTCCAGGACACTTGACAAAGCATATTTGGATTGGAAGCTCAAAAGAGTTAGAATTGAAGGGGAAGTCTCAAATTCCCAAGGGCTTTTAAATGTCCCGTTCTTATGTTGGCAATGAAATCTATTTGAAATCAACAGCAATTAGATGTTTAAATAGCAGGAAGACACTTGGATATTTTTCTAGATGTTGGCCAGAAAAAAACAAATCATCCATGTCAGTCAGAAAAGGAGATTTACTTCATTCACCACAGAAGAGAGGGATTGCTTTTATAGCAGGAACACTTGTCACAGCTGAGCAAGTTGCAGAAACAATGTAGTGAAATTGTCCCTCAAAAGTATCCCAGCCAGCTTGTCAGATTTGACAAAGTTTCATTCTTACCAGAAAACAACAGGCTTCCTCATCTGGTGAATTTTCCCTTGGCCCTAATAAGACTATCAGCAAATGCAGAGATGAATTAGAATAGTCATTAAGGAGACAGAGCATAAAAAATGAGCCACAGGAAAGGTCAGAGCAACGAGGGTGAATGAAGAAGAGCACATGCCCTGTCACCACTGCTGCAGATGTGAAGGAAACAACCAAGGGAGAGAAGCAGATGTTCCTGTTAAAGCTGTGCAAATTTCATGGCTGCTTTCAAGGATAATGGAGCAGCCATAGGTGGCAGGAGAGGACACGTCATTACCTTCTACAGTGCTGGTTAGGCTCCCCCAAGAGCCATTGACTTTAACAGCAATGTTCCACCATCTCCCGTCTGAGAAAGTTAAAGGTGACCTGGTACACTTGTCATTAGTTCCACTCTTTCCACAAGGATGGTACTCTAAATAAAGCAGTTGGGTTTTCCTCTTGAAGTCAGCATATTAAAAAGGGGAAGATTTTAATAGGTTTCTTCTGATGGTATTCTCCAAAAAAATTTCAGCCCACAGTTTATGCAGAAGTTTATCACCCTTAAAAATTGTGTTCACTTTAACTCACTAGAAAACAGTTTCTGCTAGCGTGGCTGGCTTTTCTTGATCTCAAAACACACATTGCCTTGCAATATAAATTGTCAGAATAGTAGATAGCTTTGAAAAATCCATGGACATTGTGAGATTATATACAGTGTCCTTTGGATACTTCCTTCAACTCAGTATCTCAGCATCTCAGCAGGGGCAGGGTGGGATGCAGCTATTGTTTGCAATAGCTGTCCCTACAGAGCAGCAGCAGTTCTGTAAAGGCACATTCCTCTGCAAGACCCCTTGCTTGAAGGTTCTGAGAACCCAAGAAAAGATCAGTTTAATCTGTAGTGAATCCCAGCAGCAGGAGACAGTGACAGCTGCATTAGTGGCACTGCCTATAACGAGATGCCAGGTCCTCCACAGCCCTGTACAACACACTTGCTGGACAGTCCATGGAAAAAGATGTCCCTCCCATTCACACCTGCTCAACTCCTGTTATTTTCAAAGCTTCTTAGGACGCTGTGTGGGGTTGGACTGCCTCCCTCACACTGTTGTTTGAACCTTTAAACTTGAACTTCTAGCAGCATCTCCTTTAAACACGAACTCCTGTCCTGCCTCCTGCTGCTGAGCTCCCTCCAGTGCCCACGCCAGAGGACTCGTGTCCGGCGGCATCATCACTGCCCAGCAGGCAGCTCCCAGCAGCAGGAACCTGGCCGGAATCACATTAATCTCCCTCAGTTGGCACAATCCAAGAAACAGCAGAAATTCTGTCTCCTATCTAGATAAGAGGGAAGGAGACAGCCAGACAGAAAACCACAGCCACGGCAATTCTTCTTCAGTGAATTTGTACTTCTCAACAACCCTGGGAGCTCCAGCCCACTGCAAACCAAGAACCTGTCTGAGGGCACTTCCCAACAGCAGCAGGCAGATCTGGATCAGGAACAATGACCTTGAGGCAAAAGGCTCTGTATCTCATCACTAACCCATCGAGGCCTCCTGATCTTGTGTGATTGCATCTCGTAATTATTTGCAAGCACTTCTTTTGAGCATAACAGATTACAAGACTTTCTTTATAGTGACTATCCACCTTCAGAGCATGCAAACCTGACCAGCTGAGATTAAACAATATAATTAACAGGTTGGTTTCTGCACTACCACTTCCCTGAAGAGAACTCAATTGTCAGCACACTGACAGTCCTGGCTAGTCCAGTTTAATTCTACCTTGACAAACAGAACTTTCAAGGAAAATAACTCACCCACTTGAACTGCCATGACTTTTCTTTAATGAAATAGTCTGAGTCCCGTAATGTAAAAATACCTACATTTCTACATTAATAAAAATAAGGGTTTTGCTTAACAAATATTATAAAATTTTATTGTTAGGGAACAGGCACGGCGGTATTCAATATGACAATGCAGAAATATAAATGGATTTTCAAAAGCCTTTTGTTATTTTGTATGTGATTAAGTGCCTGCAAGCTTTCTGTTTAAATACTTCTAACAAAGTCATTTACTTTTTACTCCTGAATTACAGGTGAAATATGTAATAATTTTAATTGCATTCTCCAACAAGCTGCTTCTGAGAATGCAAAAATGGCCGTACAGAATCTAAGGTAAAATTTCCCCTTCATTTTTGGGCAAAGGTTAAGGGAGAGACAGAAAATGTGGAAGACTTAGAAGATTCTAAAATGAGTATAAAAAGCTTATTGGGTTTAAAACAAGAAAATACAGCAAAAGATACATTCCACTGTGAATCAGTGGCTGTGATAAGGCGGGATACATCTAGAATGAGTATTTTAATTCATTCTGAAATCAGTGGCAGATGGCCTGAGGTTATCATAAATATGTACACTTTGGAAGTAGCCTTAGCTGGGAAGGGATCCGGCTTCAGCAACACAGCCCCAGAAGAGTTCACTTACAAACAAGAAAACAGATTTCTCACTATCCTATTCCAAGGACTCTGTGTTCTGCGAGGCTGCAAAATAATGATCTATCTTTAATCACAACTCAAAACTACACAGCAAACCTGACTGATGAGCTGACAGTAAACATGCTCATAATTTAACCTCACCATGTATAGAGTGTTCCTAACTCCAAGTTACACAAAGCAATGGTTTACAAGGCTCAGCACCAGAGAGAATTAGACCTTCAGATATTAAAAACATCTGACACTTCACTTAGAGTATCCTGCTTTTACCTGAAGGAAATTTGCCAGGCAAGTTTCCTAAACAAGCAGGGAAGCACTAGAAAGCACATCCACTGCCAGCACCTACAGTTCCACAAGGGGTGAGTAAATGGCACATTTCAGCATCACCTTTTCCTCAGCGACTCTCAACTCTAACACATCCTAGAGACAAGAGCTGGACAACTAAACCCTCACAAAGATGTGATTCCCTCAGACAGTGTGACAACTCCAAGGAAAGGAACATCCACACGAGAGTCCCTGAGCCACGCACTCTGCACTGGTGGTGGACAGGACAGGTGAAGAAAAGTGTGATAATGATAAAATCATCAAATCATAGACAGGTTTGGATTAGAAGGACCTGAAAAATCACCTCGTTCCAACCTGCCTGCCATGGGCAGGGACTCCTCTGTCTAGACCAGGTTGCTCCAAGCCACATCTGATTTGGCCTTGGACACTTCCAGGGATGGGCCAGCCACAGCTTCTTTGGGCAACCACTCCCACAGTCAGGAATTTCTTCCCAATATCCCATCTAAACCTGCTGTCTTTCAGTTCGAAGCCATTCTCCCTTGTCCTGTCACTATACACCTTGTAAATTAGTCTCTCTCCATCTCTCTCCTCGCCCCCTTCAGTCCTCACAAGGATTTCTCTGCTGTCTCTCCACACATCCCACAGCACACAGTGTTCTGATGGACCCAGCTGGAAAATGATTCACAGAAAAAAACTTGGAGGAGGTTTCAAGTATGTCTTCCAAATTGACTGCAGCAGTGGGGCACCTAAAGGCCTGAATCACTGAATTTAGTATAAATTTCACTCCCTACATAAGTTTTAGGTATAATTACCTTAAATATCAAGTTCCTTAAATACCAATGTTAAAATCTCAGACCACCAACACCCTCCTTTAGCTACAAAGGCTGCCCTGTTTCACTCCCCTTGAAACTTATTGAGCCTGTGAGCCAGGGTGGATTTGTTCCCAGTGTGCCCTGGCTTCACATTTATTCTTTCACACAAGCAAGGCGCTGAGAGCACTGAATTGCCACCTGTGGGTATCTCTTACAATCGAGTGAACAGCAGGGTGTGTCAAAAGAAGAACTCAGCTCCCTTCCTACTGAGAACTACTCCACTTTTCAGTTTGTACTCATTAAATTCCACTATTAGACATGAAACCAGACATGTTATTTGGCAACAAACCTGACATCTATTTGCAATGGTCTAGAAAAAAAACAGCATTATTTCTCCTTCAGGAATGCATTTTGCACTCTAAATTAAAAGGTGCAGTCTTTTGAAAATCATAACTCATTTCTCCTTTTATTTATTTAAAATCGTTGACATTTTATCTGGAACTTCAGTAATATATTGTTATTCAAAAACCATGAAATTAGGTAAGAGAGAATCAATTTCTATTTCTTCTAACATTCCCGTCAGTTCAAACCAGAGGGATACTTTTTTAAGTTAACTTTTTTACATGTCCATCAAATTTCATAAAAAATTCCAGTAGAGAAAAAAAATCTGTTAATCTAGACCCCATAAAACCCGAAAATACTGGAAGTGAAGAAACAGACATATTGGTGCATGAAACACCTCGTCAGAACCGGGACCACCCTCTTTAAAAGAGTTTCTCACCTTGTATTTCTCCTTCCTAGCGTTATGAGAACAGAGCTGTGACTGATCATGACTCACTGCTTAAAGCACAGGTGAGTTTCAGATGAGAGGTGGATGGCAATTACCAGGATGAATAGATTCTGTATTAGAGATCCAACACGCTGCCAGTCCAGCACATTATCCTTTGTAAGCTCCAGAATAATTTTAAGCATCTGTATAGAGGTGGATTATTAGGTAGTTTATGTTTTATGGCATGCAGACCATTTATGGGGAGTCTGTTAGAAATGGAAAACAGCTTTGTTTGCAGGATTCTGTAAATGGTTTGCCCAGATACCTTCATACTAAAAGGTGCTGCTTTCATGGGGGCTGAGCAGGAATCTCTCAGCTGACACCTCAGACCACACAACAATACGGAAAGTGATGAATTATAAGACTGAAAGACAGTCCTGGAGCAGGGAGCGAGCAGTTTCTGGCTACAGGCAGAAGGAAAACACAGGACCTGTGTTGCTTTCAGTAAGTAATCAGATGTAAAGGTAAATGCAACACGGTTTGTGTCTTGTCTTCAGAAGCACTGAACCAAGACAGGCAATTAGACAAAATGAGAATGGACTCAGCGAAACAATTTGTTATTTGTTTATTATTCACTAACATCTGATAGAGACTCCACAGAAACAAAATCCCTTCCTGGAGGTCTTTGCCTTGCTTGGAACTCATTACCCCAGAGACTGGAGATATCACTGATGCTATTTTAATCCACTAAGCCGCTGTTGCTTAGCTATGTGGTAAGTCTTATAAAACTCTGCTCTGCAAAAAGCAAAATCTTCTCTCTCCTGGCAAGAAGTCCTTGAACTTGAAGGCTTGAATCTCTAGCAAGTGAAACTGTGGCAAAATGACTAGTCATAATAGCAGTGCAGGATAATGCCTTGTATTTTCAAATTTTAGGTTTTGCTGTACTGTATTAGTGCACATCCAGCAGCTCTTGTCACCAATAATTACTATCCCACAGCAACTACACTAAAGTACCCACCAATTAACTAATTTCATTTTGACAGTTTTAGAAGCAGAAGAGGAGAAATATTGATGTCTCCAAAGCACAGTCAGCAGCTGACACACATCTTCTTTCTATCCAAAGGAGCTGCTGTCAAATGAATTGCTTAAAAAGGTATTTGAGGTGGTTCTGTAGAATACAGCAAGGATGCACTGCAGAGCCTTCTGCAAGTATTAATTCTTGGGGAGCTATCAAGATTGGTATAAATGAAAAATCCTCCTTGGTGGCAAGAAATGACAACTTGAGAAAAGTAGTATTTATAGATGGCCAGTATTTTAAAGGCTGAGTGAGTTTCAAGAACAGACATTTCCTCTAAAAAATAAAGCAAATCTTGACTTTTTCAGCAATATGCACTAAATATTTAATAAGGGATCCTGGAGCTTGGGAAGGTTTAAGACACTGTGTTAGAATATTGAACTAATAAGCTCCTCCAGTAAGCCTCTAAATACGTATAGTTAAACATTACCTAGTTTATTTTAATTATTTAACACCGAGACTGAAGGAGGTTAATGTGACCCAGCAGACTTGTTTATGTTGAAAACTATTGCCTCTCCTTACTCAAAAATCTGCATGCTGAGCTGCATCAGAGCACGGAGATACAAGGGAGCCATAAGGAACAGAGGTTTACAGCTGCCCGCTAACACCAGGACGAGAGCGTTTGCACCAGGGCTGTGACTGCGAGGAGACACAGCCCATAAACAAAGTCAGGCCCACTAACTTTATTTACATCACTTGGAAAACTAATATACTTCAGTTAGAGGTGTAGCTGAGAACGCCCTTGATGATGGGGGATATTGCTCATTTCCAAAATTTAGTTTTAGAAATATAAAAATCCCCATCATTTACTCTTCAGCTCACAAATCCTAATTGCTAGTGGTCCTTCTCTTTCTTCAGACTATGGATGACATGACACTTGGATCTTCAGCCTGGTCCTCCAGCTAAGACAGGAGAGAAAGATGCCTTCACTAAGCCACAGAACACAAAGAAATAACTCAAACCACTCTGAAAAACTCAGGAGATAGAGGACAGGTATTAAATAATATGGAGAGGAAACTAGCTTTGCAGTCTTCCACACCCATTCAAAAAGAAGGAGATGAGGGAAAGGCAACTATTCACGGCACCTCCCAGGGAAGGGTGGGAATAATCCACTTTTAAGCAATGCCAGCTAAGACCCAGTGTATTCACCTGGACATCTCTTCTCCAGAAAGACTAAAAGCTAGTCCTGCATGAGTAAAAAGGTCTTGGGCTTCATTTTAACTGGGTATCTTGTTTATCGAAAGAAATCTCGTTCAGTATTTGCATTCATTTGTCCTTGGGAACGCCAGCACAAGCTGAGGCTTATGTTCCTTCTTGTACATGGGATGCAAAATCATCCATGTCATGCACAGCATAATGTGCCAATGAACAACATGGCTTAGCTCTGCAATGTCTCTGTTTCAGAGCAATGTTCAGAGCCATCATTTTGAGTTAATAAACTGGTATTTATAAAATAAAGGTTGTTACAGACTAAGGAGAAAAGCCACTGAGAGCAGAAGTCAGGGGACCCTTGGAGGATCAGCTGGCAGAAGGAAGGCATTGGAGTTCACTGTGCTAATGGAGTCATACGCACTCAGAAGGGAACATATAACAAAAATTTCACATGTGTGTTTCCTAGAAACAAAGAATCCTCTGTGCTAGAGCAATCCTATCAGCAGATCCATGCCCAAAGCTCTGTGCTGCTCTACCATTAGAGATGTACTGGCTTAAAACTGCAGAATCCTGCCCAAAGGGATGCTAAACACCTATTTCAGCTTCACAAGAGACCTGCACTGCCACCTCAACCCCTTCTCACCACCATCACCTTCTTGGAGGTTATCAACATGGGTGACCATGACTGTGCCTGGTTTCTAACTCATTGCTCTGCTTGAGTGAAAGGTGTGGTATTTTCAAAACTCCACGAGATCCAGGTGCCTAAATTCCACAGCTATTCAATTTCCGAGATTTAAATAAGCTGGGGTTTGTGCTTTGGAGCTTTGCCCTCTAGAAAAACAAAACCTCATGAAAATTATTCTCACAGTAAAAACAACCTGGTTTTCAAACAAAGCTGAGGTAAAACGATGCAAAAACCTCCAAGTAACATCAACATCATCTTCAAACACCTAAAAATCTCAGTACTGGGGAAATCAGTGGGGCAGAAACTCATCCACACAAAAAGAACATAATAATTAGTGATTCAAATGTTTTATCTGAGAATGAACCCCAGGGGTACCAGAGTATTTTTTAACCCCAGTCCTGAATAAAAATAGGAAGCTTAAGTCTTAATTTTGTTGGCTTATTTTTCCTTTTCTGCAGGAATTTCATTAGTGCTTTCCTTTAAAGCTCTCCCAGGACTCAGTTATGTGCCTGGAGAGCTTTTAAAGGAAAAGCACTTACTTGCTTGGCATCTCCTTCCAGCCCCTCCTAGCTCTAATTACAAGGTACAGATTAAAAATACAAATTAGATTTATCATTGCACCCTTGCCCTTTTGGAAAAAAAAAAAAAAAAGAAATAAAATGCAAAAACACACACAACAAAAACATAAACAAAACCCCAAAGAAAAAAAAAATCAGTGGAGCTCCCAACCTAAGGTAAAATGTTGAAGTCAGCAGCTTGTACGGGGAGAGGGGCGAAGAAAAGATGAAGTCCAATTTAAAAAAAAAAAATCCCATACAAAGCTCGCATGCCCATGGCAGTCTTGCTTGAGTACAAAGTTGTGCAGCATGCAGGTGACATAATTAGGTCACTGGGGGCAAGGCTTCTGAGAACTATTATATAAAGAAATCCATAAAAGTTCTCAAATTACACATCTTCCAGGTTTCAAGAAAATTCAGAACAGCAACTCCACAAGCAACCTGGAGTAAGTCCTTCCTGGCAGTACAAAGCATTGCAGTTATATGATCTGGCTAACTAGTTGCTTTCCATCATTATTCTGTTCTCAGCTTGCAATTATTTATGGGATCTTGTTAAATATATTTTATAACTTTGTCACTGAACACAAAACAACATCAAAGAAATTAAAGGTGAGCTACTATTGGTGTTTCCCTGTCATATGAGGATGAGGAATGACATTGCTCATATAACAAAAGGGACTAATAAGAGACTTTTCAGGTGGGATTTTCAGAAGTGTCTAAAGGGAGCACTGAAAACAATGACCTTTCCTGTTCAGCATTTGCTGATGATATCTAAGGGATGATACCCAACCCAATGGGTGATATCTAACACATGATAACTCAAAGGGATGATATCTAATAATCAAAATCCGATGGAACTGAAACCAAGTGTGAGTTGGACACACACATGAGAACAGCACAGGTCGTGCTGGGAGGGATGGACCGCAGTGTTTGGGTCACAGTCTGCACTGACAACAGCCTCTGCTGGCCCAGCACTCTGAAAAATTATTGGGGAGTCAGTGACAGGTGGAGGCACTGTATAATAATATCTGTCCTGCTCCTTTAGAACTTTCAGTCCTTCAGGGTCAAGAGGTGTTTGAAATTCAAGGTGCACACATGGTTCCCCTTTAGGAAAGCACTGTGAAACATAGAGCCTCACTAAACTCAGCAAACCACAGCAATCTCCTGTTCTCTTCACCAATCCCAGTTCCATTTACTGTGAAGCATTTCATAATTAATTCAGAACAGGCTGCACTATTGGATTGACAAGTATCATAATAAACAAGAGCAAATTGAAATGGAACCAACTAAAGAGAAGAAATAACTTGCTTAGAACAGAAAACAAAGTATTGTTCTCATCACCTGTAGCTAATCCCAACACTTGGAACAAGACACCAACATCAGGATATTCTTAACAGCAGCCTGTCTACACAAGTGTTACAAGTGCATAAATCATCTCTTGAATATAATCTATCACTTCATAATGAATGTGCAAATTCATTGCACAGGAATGCAAATGAAAGAGCAAAATCCCAGTACACTTCAGAGCTGTGCCCTTAAAACTTCCAAACTCCCCTAAAACTCCCCAGTTTTACACGGAGTATTTTATATGCCTGCCAGCTAGAGCTGTTCTGTCCTCTCCATGGATATTCCATCTTCTGTCACCTGGAGCACACACAGCACTCTCCCACAGGGTCAGGCACAGACCTAGATTAATAATGCTAATGAAATATCTTCCCTGGATGGCACAATTAACCCTAACTAAGGGACCTCTTTATTTTTAAAAAATTCTCTTTCAAAGCAATTTTTCCTTTAGGCTTTTAAGCCAACCAGATAAATCCAACAGCTGAGAGAGTCCTGTAAATCAAACAGCCCCAATTTCCATAGTGCAGCATCAGATAATACATTCAGCCAGTGCTGGTGTTGATAAGTTTGAAAGAGTTTTGTGTCACTGTACCTGCAAGCAAGTTCAGAAGGAGGTGAACAAGCTGCCAAAATCTTGTTTCATCCCAAGATTAAGGGCTATAACAGAGGTCAAGTCTGTACCAGCTCCAAGCTTGCATTTTTTTCCATATAGCAATTTTCCTTACTTCATTATCTCCATATTCTTGCCTAGAACCATCACAAAGACCTGTGGCTGGGATTAAGTCTCTTCTACATATCCAAAAAGAAATACTGTGGATTTACTGTTAATAATCCAGCATTTATAGCCCTGCTGTTCTAGGGAAATAGTCTGTTCTGATCTCATATTTCCTGCTTGTAACAAACAGTGCTATCCTTATTGCAACCACTTAATGCCATATTCACACCCTAGTCAACATAAGTATTTTCTCTTAAACTTAGAACCACCTCCAAAGAAAGCAGGTGTGATATTTCCTAAAATATATCTTGCTGTCAGCTACAGTATTTACTCATTAGCCAAGAACAATTTTAAAAAATGCATTTACTCTCAACATTTAGTTGCAAGAGACCAGATGTTAAAAATTAAGAAGCTCTGTTCGGTTGATTGAAGTTCAGGCTCTACCTAGATACCTAAAATGTTATTATCATTTGAATTCTAATTTTTGTGGGACTTTATTATGTTGAAGAGAGCGCCTTAACTGTAAAAATATCTTTTCTCTCACAGTACAGAGTTCACACACAAATAGCTAAAAAATACAGCACTGACACTGAGGTGACTGCCCACACTTTCATCCTAATAGATTGTTAGCCTTGGAGGTGAGCTGGATCTCATTTAAATACTGGCACACATATAAAGTATTGCAGGTCCGAGCACTCAGCATAAAATCATGACATTTGGTTATGAAACATTTAGTTATTATGTACGTTTATAAAATAAAGGCTAAACATCTTGATGCTATATGAGATGTTGTTACAAATTTTAAGTAACATAATTTACATTTTAAATAGACTCTGAAATTCAGATACTGCTTCTAACATGATGATACTAGCATGAGGAATCTGGGACTGCTCAAGGTCAAACCTAATTACAAAGCCTGCTAAGATGAGGATAATTTATAAGCAGTGAGAAATTAAATTATTTGTCAGCGCTATCAGGCAGTAAATACCTGCCTGTTTTAATTGCTTTTGATACAGCCTAATAAAACTTGGAAAGGAAATGCTTAGGCTCAATTTCATTTCTCTTCCCAGGTCAAGTTCTGCCTGACAAGCAGCGGGCTGGGCTGGTGCTGGCTGCAGTGTGAGCCACACCAGGGACATGTCCCCTTCTCACTGGCTGACCTGGCCCCCTGCTCTCGGAAAATCTGCAACAGCAACACATGGGCTCGGACACTGAGGAAAGACTGAGCTGTGCCTCTCCTGGATACACAGAGGCAAATAAAAGATTAAGGAGGGAGAAAATCCCGTGAAAATCTGGGAGAATATGTTCTAAGTGTGAGAGGGGCACTGCTCGGACAGGACCCTGCGGCTGTCGTGCTGCTGCCATCCAGCGGGGCGGCTCAGCACGGAGAGCAGGAGCGATGGAGAACGAGCGCTCAGCTCAGCCTCCTTCTGCACCGCGCTGTCAATGCCGAACAAGACTTAAGTTTGCAGAGAAAGTAAAAGGAAGCAGGCGCTGAATTAGAAGCTGCTGTAAGAGCCTGCTCCTTCTGCACGAGGACGAACGAGGCACCTCCTGCCCGGACTCGCTCCTGGTGCTGCCTGAGAAATCACTCCCTGGACTTGATCCATTTCGATCCTGCAGCTGTTTAGCTGGTTTAAGACGCTGGAGCTGACAGAGGAATGGTGACACAGAGCTTTGTAACGTGCAGGGTCTTATCTATCTCACACCAGCACAAATTCCAAGTCTTCAAGTCTAGAATTTCATTGCACTTAAAATGGAAGTTCAGCACATACCTTGCATAAACCCATTCGAAAAATCCTACTAGCTGCTAATCTGCTGTGATAGGTATCTAAATATCTTGTTAAATCTGGCTTTAAAAGCCTGTATCTGCCTTGTTTCAGTACTTGAGAGCTCGGAATATGTGTAGAGCAAAATGAGACTTTGATATTCTGCTATCTACTTATCATCTCCTCATAGATAACAGAGGGGCTCAGAATTTGTAAATGATAGCATAACATTTTCATTATCAACATCATTACTTGTGGATGATGAAGCAGAGACAGTGACAACAATTTAAAGCCAACTCAAATTGTCAGGGTACCGTCTACGGGGCAATTTATGAAGAAGATAAATTTCTGATGCTAATAGGACTCTACAGCAAGACATCAATGGCACAAACTCCTCCAAATCAAGGAGAATGGGAGGGAAGCAGGGGGAAAGTGGGCTGACTTGGGACCAGGAGAGAGGAAAAGACAAAGTTTTCCTCAGCAGTGTAGCTGCACAATCAGTACTCTGCTCTGTGAGATTGGGAGATGCTGCTGAGACAGAGAAACAAGTGTCAGTCTCTGTATTTTTCACACCTTCATATTTCCTGTAAAATTGCTACAAGAAACATAAAATGATCATTTATCCACTTTTAATTTAACCCATCATTAAATCCTACTACACAGAGTCCTCCCAAAGAGCAGCAGTGGTGTAGCAGTCTACAAAGAAGGGGATGATGATTTATTTTTGAGGTATGGGAGGAAACATGTGAGCTGCGACTGATAAACACCAGTACCCGATATTCAACTACACCACTGACAGAATGGGAGAATCATAATCCACATTTCATGTGGTTTGTGCAGCAGTTGGAAAGCCTGACACGTTGTCCTCCCTGTACAGTCAACCTCCCAGAAAAGCAGAGGCACAACCAGAATCCCTCCATTCTCCAGAAAGTCCTGGGTGCTGCAATTAACACTCAACTGGAGTCACAGGCAAAAGCCAGAGCTGCCCTGTGATTACTGGCTGTACATTGCACCAGGCACCAAGGCAGCTTTTACAGAGAATCTGCAAGTGTATCTGCCTTTATTTGCTGCCATATGTTCAGTTCAGCTCTGTCTGAGCGAGACACCCAGCCCAGGACACACCCAGTGCTTCATTTCAGGAGGACTCATTTAGGACAGTTGTATTCTGTCAGTAAACAGATGTCTTTGATCTGCCACTATACCAAAACACAAGAAGCCGATCTACCTGTTGAAAAAGTTAACTGGAGCATTAAAGCCCTGGTAATTCACACACCCATACAAACATCACAGAGACAAGACTTGCACAGCACCTAACATGAAGAATAATCTCAGCCTTTGCACATTTCTACCATGTTACTTCTCAGCTGCATTTTAAACTTTAGCACTTGTTGGATACAGGACAGCAGACTACTGAAAATGTACAATATATTATTTGATTCTAGTCAAGAGGTTATGTAATCGTTAGTGCAGACCTATTTATCTCCCTCTCATTTCATCATTCAGAAATTTAAATGTGATTTTTGAATTTCAATTGGCTTATCAAGTGCTCAATGACATCATGAGATCCTGTCCCCACTGAAAGGGATTTCTGCCTTTCTTCTTCCTTGAAGAGTCACGTCCTGTTCACTCTATCATCCAGTCCTTTAACAAAGCAGATAGCTTAAATCATCAGATTTATGCAAAAAGGACTAAATAGCTCTCATTGCCCCAGCACTTTGCAATTGGATGCTTTTTTTACACACACTCTTACTGAAGCATGGCATTTATCCTTATGATTTTCATACTAGTTTCTTTTTATATTCAGAATTTCTTTGTTTAATGCTTTATTTACAATGTGTTATAACATCAATGACCCCTTCTCTGCTGGAGGCCAGTACATGCTATCCCTCAGCTCCAAGTACCTTGGTGTTACCTGTGCTTCACACTGCATGAAACCAGCGTCAGCCGAAGGGGACACAATGCCTGTGCTCTCACCTCACTCACCTGAGACACAAGGACCCCATTTCTTCTCTCCCCATCCCCACAGCCAAGTAGCAAACCAGTTCCTACTCAGCACGTTCCTACATAAGAGCAGTGGCAATTAGCAATATCCACTCAGTACAGCCATCTGCTGAGGCTGCCACAAATCAGACATCTTTCCACGGCTTGTCCCCTGACTGAATTCATCATTTCACAACAGGCAGTTTTCCCTCGGTCAAGGAATGACCCTGCTAATAATATTTATTATCTAACAGATCTCAGACTGAAAGGTCATGTCATATTTCACAAAAAAAATATAGTGAGCAAAACCTAATAAATAAGAATAAACGTCCTTTCTTTGCAGTGCCTTTTGACCAACTCGGCTAACAGACTCTGGACCAAGAAATGCTGGCAATGAGTTTGGGAAGGAGCTCCCCAGTCACTTGCCAGCTCTGACAGTGTGTACCTGTGCTGGCCAGCACAGTGCAATGATGGTACTCTAAGTGTGTGCAATGATGGTATTTCAAGTGTGTTCATTGCATAAATCGCAGCCCAGCCACCAAGTCCCAGGCAAGGCAATCCAAACCTGACCCCTGGCTCTGTTCTGCAACTGAGACCTGTTGGCTCCCAAGACAGGGAAGTGCTCACCATGCACACAAGGGTTTCATCCCCCATCTCTTCAATGAGAATAATCACACTTCCTTTGTAAAGCAGTTCATGTTGCTGACAAACACCTTATAGTGCTTTGATTTGGCTGCCAGAGGAGCTACTCCAGCAGATCACCGTTTATTTAGGCTACAGAAGCTGGGCCAAAGACCCTTCTGGTTTTTGGAGAGACAATTCAGTGAAAATGCTGAATCACCTTTATCTCCCTGATAATCTGGTCCTTCTGCAGCCATAGTTCTTTTTAATGCTGCTTTGATGCTGTTCTTGCTACGGCCAAAAGAGAAATGGAAATTATTTTGCAAAAAACCTTACTCAGGTTTTGGGTTTGATCCAGAATCCAGTCAATCCAAATCCCTTGATACTGGAGAAGAGTCAGGAAAATTCTTTCACAGTCACTGCTCTATTAGATTTGTTGCCCCAGAAGAGGACGTGTTTTCAGACTAAACTCTCTTTTCTCTCTAGCTTGGCACAAACTACCATGTGATACAGTCTGATAAAAGGATGTTTCATTACATTAGCATAGCAGACTTATTTGTCAGTTGCAGACTAATTATCTTGGTTCCTTGTTTGGGGACTGTGGCATCCCTTGCAGTAAATTGCACTTTGCTGAGGGCAGCAATTTTACTCCATTTCTAAAGAATGCCAACACAAAGTTGTGGGGTCTTTTGTATTTCCAAATAAAATATTAAAAATAGTGTGTGGTGGGGGGAGAAAAATAGCCCATCTGTCACAGTATTTCTGAATGAAATGTCAAACTGTTGCTTTTTTCTATATAGTTCAAACGACACTGAACATAGGTCTGGTAATAAAATCCACTATATTGTCTCCATATTTCCGAAACTTTGGAAGTAGAACAAAAGCTGAAAAATTAACTCTATGCAAGTAAATTATTAAACTCTATTATCAGCAGCCATTCCTACAAACAGACAACAGAGTTGGACACTGAGCCAAGCAAGTGAGAATCCTAAAGAGCAACTTGCAGAGCAATCAGGCTTCTTTATAAACAACATGCATTTAGAAACACTGAAAATAAACTTATCAGCTACACTTTTTTCCTCGGTGACACAAGATTACTAACTCCAACAGGGTGCATGCAGAGAACAGCAAGGACCTCTTTCTACATTCAAACTCTTTTAGATAAGAAATTTCGGTTGACTTAGTTTTGGTTGGGTTTTTTTTTGTTTGTTTGTTTGTTTTGCTTTACTTTTTCCAGTTGGAAGAATACCAGCATCTGCTGAAAGGACTCAATAGACAGAAATCATTAGCATAGCCACAATTCATGCCAGACACTCATGTTGCTGGGGTGAGTTAAGCCAACTGACATCATTTGCTCTTTTCTCAAATTATATTCCGACTCGATTTTAATATTTTCAGCGAATTATGTTTTCTAAAGACTGATCTGAGAAAACTTAGGAATAACAAGTGTCAGTGATGACACACAGTCTTAAGACCTTCCTGTTTGATCTCCTCTGAAAAGGGCATCTCCTCAACATGGCCCGTCAGGAGAGACTTCATGTCCCTTTCAGGGACAATCCAGGGACACCACACAGCAGGAAGGTCAGTGTCTGTTCTCTATCAGCCTTATCTCCTGTTATGCAGAAGGAAATTGCCTGAGAAAAGAAAGGAAGCTGTAGAAGAAGGGGTATCCAGAGCACAAAAGATGCTTTAAGGTTTTATACCCAATCTGAAAATAAAATGAACCCGAAAGACTGCCGTGGTACATTCAGATTTTTGCTTTACATACACTTACAATTGCATTTTTGCTATCAGGCAAAACCAGCCAATGTGATGCAACACCCTACAAACAGCTGTTAACACACCCCTGGTCTGCTAAACACAGATCCTGCCATTCCACCCCAGCTAATTTGCAACTGTTTGTGCAAAAAAAACAAAAACAAAAACAAAAACAAAAAAAACCCAACATCAAAAGAAATCTGCTTATTCCAAAATATTCACTGCATTTTAAGATGCTACTTGCAGGAAACACAGGTATAAAACAGAACCGGTATCAGGAAGATGCAAGCAGGAAATAAAGCTAAGAGAAATCTTGCCTTGCGCTTACCTGGTCATTATTTCTCAAAATAACAACATAAATCAAAAGACTAGCGACCATTCACAGACTGCAAGGCATACGGATGATGTCCATAAGGGGGGGGAAAAAGGGTGGAAATAAAGAAAGGAAATAAATAAATAAAGGCAGGCCATACACTAAGCAACAGAACTGTTGTTGATCCTAGAATTTTCAACTCATAACTTCTGGCATTTCTGGAGGTATTGTTAAAGATTGCCACCCTGGAAGATAATGAATGTCAGGTGTAGCTTCCATCTCCAGTGTGATGAGGAGAGATTACCCTGCTGAAGCCTACAAGACATCTTTAATCTCCTGATTTAGAATCCGTTGTCCGCTATCAGTTGTCACTCTCCTGGAGGAATGCAACAATGCTGCCAAACACCGAAAAACAGACAGCTGCAGCAAAGGGCTACCGGCAGCAATCCTGAGGTGCTCTGCCAACAAAATACTTAAATGTTAGTTAAAAAAAAAAGAAAAATTCCATCTCCAGGTTCTTCCATTATTAATTAAACCTTTTCTGGTTTCCAAGAAGAAATGCTTGCTCAAACATGTCCTTGAAACCAGGCACATCAACACCACAAACTTTCAAAGTTAAAGTTGAGGGGCAGCTCTCTGGAGGGGAGAGCGCCGTGCTCGGCAGGAGAGCAGAGCCAGGCACTTCTTGGAGTCTGAGTGGACCAGGCATAGGTGGGGCATGCTTGATGCTACAGCCAAGGATGACAACAGATTTCCTGCTCTTAAATACAAGGTGAATATTTCATACCCACCAACAGCCAAGTGGGCAAATGAAAGCCAACATGCAAAGTCAGCCCATGCTAGGCTGCCTCTGAACCGCCCTTCACCAGGTAGCACAGACAAAACCAGACAGTCTAAATCACCAAAGCAACAGAAACTGCCACCCATTCCCACAGACATTTACTCAAGCCTGTGCAGCCACTCATTTGGGATGAAAGTCCTTACAATTATGTTGAAATGGGACTTTAATTTCGGGACAGGCTCTGCACTGCTGTCACAATCAATGTAACTGAAAGGCTGTGGCAGTGCAGCCCAGCCAGTGAGCACAGACATGGTGATCAATAGAAGAACAGGCCCTGAAACAGTTTCCATCCTTCAAAATGGCAGTGATTTGCCAAGCACCGAATGCTGAATTCTGTGAGAACGACTGGTTTAAGCTTTAATAAAATCATAACCATGAAGTTTAACTTTTCTGCTGAGACATATTCGGAGTAGGCTGGAAACTAAATCACAGAAGAATCACAAACTCTCAATTCAGTGGGGTCAGGACTTCATCTTAGGCAGGTCTTTTAATCATTTCAGAGCAAGGAACTCGATGCAAGTCTTTTACATCTCAGTCTCTTGCCTTCATCACTCTGGCATCCAACCTCCCAAAGACTCAGCACGCTGACCTCCATGTAAACCCAGAACAGAGCACGTGCTGCTTTTTGTTGCATCACTTTACTCAAGTGAACACCAAGGACAAGATCTTTTCCATTCTATTTGTGAATTTACACTTATCAACCCTTTCTTTCTCACACTAGCACAAGACTATCCATTTGCAATGTAATACTTTTTTCTGTTATCAGTTCCAAGTTTGGGAGAAGTAGATTTAAAAGAAAAGAAACAGTAAAGAAAGCTTTCCTGGTTAGAGTTTTGGTCAATGGAATATAAAGCTTATCATTTACTGCAGACAGCAGCTATGTAAAAAAAATGATGGTGTCAATGTAAAATGAATAAAATAAAGACACTATTTTCACAGGCTTTCCCCAATGGCTTTAAAATAAGGTCACTCTGAAACTGCAGGAAAGAGCTTGGTATCACCCTCCTGCTCTACAGTTTGACACACTGGGCTTGGCCATTTGTATGAAATGAGACTCTGTCTTCTTTTTATTACAGAATTTCCCCCCTACTTTTGAAACAATGACAGTTGATACATAAACCTGCATATTTACTAGTTTGTCTGTAATTCTCCCCCTCTCACCCCTCAACTCCCAGGAATACACAAATCTTTTCATATGCAATCACATTCCATGCAGTTAAAGTGTACATTCTTGGAAAATGACACCAGAAGCTACATTTTACCCTATAAAAGAGTAAATCAACTCTGAATTGTTACTTACTGGTAACATAGCTATGTGTCTAATTTGAAGTCATTGTCAAAGTCTGTCATATATATTAAAAGTTCTCACTGTTATTTAAGGAAAAAATAAAAAAATGAAAATAAGAAATATTTCTTATGCTTTTTTCTCCTCAAAAATAAATATACCAGCAAACTTCACACAGAGAATTCTGCTCCTTTTTGTCTTAAAGGGAACCTATTTCTCAAGTGAATTGCTTTCCCTGCCTTATTACTTGAAGAGATTACAGTCAGGGTTGTATATTGTAGCTACCCTATATTTAGAAGCTGGGTAATAAACCACATAAATAGCACACTGAATAAAACATTAAGACATAAAAGGAGTTAAACAGAACAAAGGGCTAAAGCTTATTGTGCAGTAACCATGTCTGACCCGCTGAAATACAAAGGACCCATAATTCTAGTTAGCAAAACGCAGAGCTGGGATTTAAATCAGGGCAAAGCCAGCGGTGGCTGAGTGCTGGAGCCCCTTCCACAGCCTTGCAGGGCCCTCTGCTGGAAACGGGAATCCATCTCATGGCTGCCCAACAGCACTGCCAGGAAAAATGATGCTCCAACACCAAAATAAGGGGAGAACAAGAAGCTTGGGTTTTCCCTGTTTTCTTGAATGCAGCAATATTTCTAATAAAAATCTGCATTTTTCTGCTGTCCTTTAAGAAGATTAAATCCTGGAGCCTGTGTAAGTAAAGAATTTTTCCTCTGACTCCAGTGGGGACAGAGTTTGTCCATAAAGCCCTGAAAGTAGAGAAAAAAAGTCCTTAAAGCTGTGAAAAACTGCAATTGATGTGGAACATTCTGCCCAAAAATTTAGACCCTTCAGCAAAGCTGGAAGCGTTTCAGGTCAGCATCATCACATAAAACAGTCTCAAAAAAGCCAAGCTGCACCAGTAATTCATGGCAGAAACTGCTCAGCTGGCTGTGCCAGCTCAGGGTCTGCAGGGCCAGCCCTCACATGAGCTGACCTGACAAAGTGTCTTTTCAATGCTTCTTCATTTGTGACTTAGAGCAGTGAGGTGGAAACAAACCTTTTCTGGTACTGAACGCA
The DNA here is from genome assembly GCA_013397755.1 of Cnemophilus loriae. Taxonomy (NCBI): domain Eukaryota; kingdom Metazoa; phylum Chordata; class Aves; order Passeriformes; family Corvidae; genus Cnemophilus; species Cnemophilus loriae. The sequence goes on along the minus strand of VZTF01001529.1, from coordinate 1,727,973 downwards.
CGTTGCTTCCTCCAGCACAGCATGGAATTGATCATTATATTGCTATTAGGTACTCAAGAGCCCGAAATACTGCCCAGTTTTGTTTTTGTTTTTTTTTTAATTAAAATTGGTGCTTATGCTTCCCTTAGCTATTGTCAGGGCAAAAGAGAAACTCTTCAGAAGGGTAATCACAGCAACAAAGTCAGATGAACATTCTCACGTGTCTTCTCCACACAGACATACAAGGAGGCTGCTGAAATAATCTGCACAAGCAGCATCGTCAATGATCAAAGGGTGATGAAAAGGAACATTTCTCCTCTGCCTTTTGACTCTGTCAGTCGAAGCAATTACAGTGTTCAAAAAAAAA
>VZTF01001529.1:1657876-1717320 GCA_013397755.1 Cnemophilus loriae | reverse complement strand
CGGATGTCACTGTTCCTGTCGGGATACAGGGCCCGGATGTCACTCTTCCTGTCGGGATACAGGGCCCGGATGTCACTGTCCCTGTCGGGATACAGGGCCCGGATGTCACTGTTCCTGTCGGGATACAGGGCCCGGATGTCACTGTCCCTGTCGGGATACAGGGCCCGGATGTCACTGTCCCTGTCGGCTGCCGGGGCCGCTCCCGGCGCTCCCCGAGGATCCGTCGGGGCGGTGCTGCCCCCTGGCGGCCGCAGCCTCTCCCCGTGAGGCGCTTTACGCATTCCCGGCTGCTGGCAGCGCTCGGGAATCTCCCCAAACCTCTCCCGCACGGCTGCTCTGCCAGCCCCGCTCCCTGCGCCCCGCCGGAGCCACTCCGGCCCCGAGGGAGCCCGGCCCTCCCGGCAGCAGCGCTGCTCTGTGCCGGCGCAGCTGTCCGTGACAATTAGCGCCTGTCATTAATCACATTAACGCGTGGCTGTCACGGGGTTCGTGCGTTCAGCCTGCCCTCGGAGCGTGGGCACCGCAGGGACGTGCTGGCCTTCACCTCACAGTGACCACCGTGTCCTCCAGGTGCCCCATCGGCCCCAGGAACGGGCGGATACGGAGAAATAACTCACTTCACATTCTGGATTTGGTCGCTTAACCCTCACCCAGAAATCTCTGCATCAGCTCACGTAAGCGCAGCTTGATCTGAAGGCTTTGAGTGTCAGTAAATCCACCTTGGCCGAGTTATTCCAACAGTTAATTAACCTGACTGTAAGCACTGCACCTTCCAGCTTGTACCTGCTGATACATTCTGGTTGTTTTCCCAGCTGGCACATTCCACAGGGATGTGTCAGGCCTTTCAAGGCCTCGGTTCTGCCAATCCTTACTCACACCAAGTAAGGGTTACACCAGGTAGGAAGGCACTGTGCAGACTGAGAGAGGACATAAAGTTACCCATATAGTACAATCACAGAATCACAGAATGGTTTGGCTTGCAAGACACCTTAAAGCCCATCCTGTTCCACCCCTCGCCACGGACAGGGGCACCTTCCACTATCCCAGGTTGCTCCAAGCCCCGTCCAGCCTGATCTTGAACGCTTTCAGGGATGGGGCAGCCACAGCTTCTCCGGGCAACCTGTGCCAGGGCATCACCACCCTCACAGTAAAGGATTTTTTCCTAATATCCAATCTAAACCCACTCCCTGTCAGTTTGAATCCATTCCCCCTTGTCCTGCCACTTCATGCACTTGTAAGAAGTCCCTCTCCATCTTTCCCGCAGGCTCCCTTCAGGTACTGCAAGGTAGTACAAGACTAAGCTCTCAGTGCAAGAAAGTAAAACTTTTATTTGGCCCATTCTCTCTTCCCTTTACTCTCAGAGTTTACATCAGCTCTTCTGCTTCCCTACAGGAATCTCTGAGGGATGGAGGTCTGGTGACATCAAGCTCCCCTTGGCAAAGTGAAGGGAGAAGGCTCTTTGGACTGCACAAAAATCAGCCAGGCAGGTATCCAAAAAACCACAGGGGCACTGCAGGAGTGCCCAGCCCTCTCAGACCCCAACAGACTCCCTACACACTTCATGGGCAATTTTTGAACTGTTTTTTTATGGCATCACGTCCCATTTACGACATCAGTCTCTGCTGGCAGCAGCTCAGTCTGTCACCCCTGGTCAGCCTTTTCCACAGGAATATTTCAAAATCTCACTTAACAGCAACTGGGGGAGGTGGGGAGGAAAAGAAAACAATGCCAATGAGAGTGAGAGGAGATAAACCCCACATCCTCCTGAGGAGGATGAGCTGAACTGCTGTTATAGCCACATGACAGGAGGTATCGACCACACCAGCAGCCAGACCATCCACACACAGACAGACATCCTCTGTGCCGTGGATTTGGGGGGAACTGAGTCTGCCTTCAGCAGCATTTAGAGTTCTCTAGGGTAAATCTGTCCTCACCACCTCCTTTAAACATGAGAACAAACCTTTTGTCTGTTGTGGGCATGTAAAGATGATGTCCTGGGAGGATATCCTGTAAAACATGCCTAAATCACCCTAATTTTCTGGCCCAGACACCTCAGACTTCCTTAGTTAATAGTGCCAGAGTCACAAACGTGACTTGGGTGGATGATCTGTTGGAGAGGCTTTTCAGTTGGACTCGTTTTAAGTGAGAGTCTGTGGCCTCCAAATTTGAGCCACCAGAGTCCAGGTCACACAGAAGCAGAAAGGGCAGTGCACAGAATCAGGAAACAAATTCAAGCAAGGGACTGAGGGCAAGGAACAGAGGGCTGACTGCCAGAAAACCCAGAGTCCACACGGAGTAAGGAGGAGTTTGAAATCAAAGCTGTTGCTTCCTCTGCTCTCTCAACACAAAGTGAGTTCTCATCTTTCTGGCAGGATAAAGTCCATGAAGTCCAAGAGTACTGCTTAGAGAGCAAAGTGCAGCTATTCTGACTGTCAAGTGGAGGCAGAATAGACCCTTTTCTCCATACAGCATTATTTATTATTCATCACCACCCCACTAAGAACGATTCTGCCAAACTCCGAAAAGGGAGGTATCACCATCAAGATTTCGTTTTAAAGGTTGCACAGACTTACCAATGTGGACAGCTAACACAGGAGATCTCATTACAGCCCAGAATTTCAACTCTTTCAATTACCTTTATCAGAAAGAATTTTTCCTTGTGATTATCCAGGTTCTTTCAGTCCCTCACTGCAGCTCAAAATCTTCTCCACCCCTCTGTGCGAGCCCTGCTTAAGAGATGTGCAGGCTCCAGGCACTGCATTCAAGAGAGAGCAGGAATTACTCTAACCCTGTTCAAAGAGGACACAGAGCAGAAACAGTGCCCTGTTCCACTCCCAGCTGCCCTCCCAGAAGCAGAGCAGTTCTCATCTAAAGCAGGCAGCACACCGAAAAAACGTGGAGAGAAACGTCTTTGAAGGAAATCTCTTCAGCAGGATGTTTCAGACACAGCAAAAACACATTTTCCCCTACTGTAAACTTTGCCTGCCAGGTAGCAAAGCATTAAAGTTGTTGCACAGGTTATCTTGAGCCATGAAACACTGTTTTCTATACCCTGAACTGATGGAGGAATTTAATTTCTCCCGTGGAAGACAAAGATAACTGACCTGCTGTAGGGCAGGTCACTCACCTTCCTTCCCTCTCACCAGGGACCCTGGTGAGCTGGTGGGTTGTTTTGCAGAGGTCGCTCAGAGGAGGGAGGAATGGATGGAAGGGATGGAGGAGGAAAACTCACATCTATTTGTGCCTCTGGATAATGCACTGGGAGGTCCCAGACCTATTCTGGGTGCGTGGTAGCCAGCCCAGGGCTCACATGCAAGAAGCAGGTAATGCCTAAGGATGGCCATTCAAATTAAGAACAACAGGCAATCCAATGGAAATAATATGCAAATTAAGAGAGTCAGCAAGTGCCAGTCATAAGGAAAAGTGGAAGTAACTCTGTTTAGTCAAGAAAAGAGAGTTTGAGACATGTCAACTGTCTCCCTGAAGAAGCTTGCTTTAAAGAAGAGCAGGATTTAAAGTGGTTCTCTGTGGCTACTGCAAATAGCATAAAAATTAATTCAGTGTCCTGCAAAGATTAATTGGTGTGTGCATGAAGAGGAACTTTCTGTACCTAAAGGGGGGAAACTAGTGGTACAAACTGCTCAAAATCTCGTGGAGCCTGGTTTGTGGAGATTTCTTTAACTTGGATGAACACCTGTGGGATGGTCAGGGCTCCCCTCTCCCTCCACAGGGCTGCATTACATGTTTGCTCAGGGTATGTAACAGGATGACATATCCTTTATGCCCTGGAGCAAAAAAACCACTGGGATGTAAATGTGAGGTAGTCAGTCACTGTTCAGTGTCATCCTCAATACCCTGAATCAAGTCAGAGGTTACTGGAGGAAAATCATGGCAGAAACAAACTGAAAGTGCCTCCTACACATGTTGGGTTTTTCATGCAGGCAGAGTCAGGGTATATTGTATCTAGATATCTTAGGGTCCTCGTGCAACCAGATTTGGTTTTTTCTGGTTCTATTGCATTAGAATATTTTACTCTCTTGTTATTCCCTAAAACACCCCATTCGCAGTTACAGCATGTCCACTCACGCTTCCCTAAGCTGTATTGGGCCCTGACAGCAACAAGGCCTGTCCATTTCTCTGTCACCAATGTAACCTGGTCCATGCTTTTGTTTCAGTTCCCAAAACACTCCAAGAGGAAAGCACAGAACAGCCAGCTTTGCTTTTAGAACACAAGCATGTTTTATGAGCACTGGATGCACGTTGGCTGATGAAGAATCCCAACTGTCTGGGTATATGGGATAATTGTTCCACTTGGGACTCATTAGCTAATTATTTAAAGATTCTAAGCAAAAGCATTTCATAAATACAGCACTAAATTTCCAGAAGTGTAATTACAGGCTGAACACACATTTTTTAGCACCTGTGTTATCCACTACATAAGCCAATAGCAAAGTTCCTTGTGGTGTGCTGTCCCTGCTCTCTGTCAGGCTTGGGGCAGGACAGGATAACTAGTGCAAAATTGAAAGGTAACATTTTTTATATTCCCATTTTGGTAACAAAAACAACACAGTCTGATTGGGGTGGTTTAAAATTCTGCCCCTAACATACAGGATCTCAATAATGAGTGATAAAATTTGCACAGGGTGAGGGAAGCACAGACCAAACAGCCATAACCCATATTCCTGATCTGGTTTTGTCACTTGACTTTGATGCTATGGGATCAGCTTTTTACTCAATGTTAGAAAACGTTGTTTGCTTATTAGTAACTTCCTCGAGTTACTCTGGAAAAACATTGCTCCACTGAGCAGAAGAATTCCAGAATAGGATTCCTGACCCACCAGTTCAGGAATTGTTACTCAAAAGTAAAGGGTGTCACATCACAGATTTGCAAAAATGAGGCAATTGTATGGCATGGAGACTTGGACTTTGGTCAGTAAACAACTGCATTTAAAGTAGAACCCAATCTTGTTCCATCTGGATTCTTGTTAACTGAGCAAAAGCATATTTAGAACCAATCTCAGAGTAGTATTTGCTTTTCTATGGTTTGGCAACTCATGCTGGATGGAAGCTCTGCCCATCACACCCAGTGCACCCACACTGTCTGTTCATGCACGGGTTCTACATCCCTCCAGCAGGCCCTGCCTTTCTCCTGGTAACCAGAAAAATTCCAAATCCTGCTAGGAATACATAAAGCAACACTCTCAGGTTTTTCATTTCCAGACACACCAGGAACGGCATTCCCTTACACAAGAGAATTTTGGAAGTCCCATAAATTCTATTTTGCTCCTCACATCCAGAAGAAATTTCCTCCATCCTTTCCCTCCTTTCCTCTTCCTGCCCGATCCTCCATGCCTCCTTCCCTGTGAATCTCAGCCCTCCGTGTTTCTTGTTTGCACAGCCCCTCTCCCTGCCTCCTCTGGAAGGTTGTCCTGCTTGGCAGCAGCCCATGTGTGAACCCCCAAAAAAAGGGCTGGGAGGCACAGGAAGAGACCTCCTTGAGGTACCTATTGATCAGTCGTGGAAAAGGTCTCCCATGGCAGGTTAATCATCTGCTAGGTGCTGTTGTCATCTCTTCACAGGCACGAGGAAGCCACACTGAGCCCTGGGTACTGTTGCAGTGGAGAAGGAGCAAACCTCTAAAGGTCCCAAACACCTTCCTGTGGCTGCACTGCCAGGACAGGAGAGCAGCAGCCACAAAGAGCTGATAACTGCTTTTCAGAAACAGTAAGAGACGTGTTAACTTCTCAAGTACCTGAATTGTCATAGGGTCCTCCTTCCAGCCCCTGTCACAGCTGAGGGAACAGTGTCCATACAGGAGGCTCAGCCAGTGAGTCTGGCTGAAGTATGACCCCAGCCAGGCTTTGAATGAGTAACAGCATGTCCTCTTCATGGCTAAGGCTAAAAACTTTCTTTCTTATTTGGGTTTTTTGTTTGTTTTGTTGGGTTTTTTTTGTTTTGGTTTGGTTTTTTTAAATAATAATCATTTTCACAAAGCTCAGAGAAGCCTGAACTTCAGGCTTTCAGTTCCCAATCTGCCTACAACAGGTTTTTCTCTGTCTGTTCTTCATTCATGCAAAAGCCTCTTCATGACCACGTAACCACGTGCATGATTGATGGGAAGAGCAAGGGGGAGGGTGAGTAGTGTAATTTTGATTATGCTTTGAAATGCTCAGGGTTGGAAATGAAGTATGAGATTCTCCCCACTTCCCCTGCCTCTCTTGCAGGCAATTATGATTGCCTCAAAGATGTGAGATCTGTTGAAAGTAACAAATCGTTGATTGTTTATTTTCAGGGTAGACAACAATCAGCTTTTAATCAGTTTCTCATCACCGCTAGAGAGCTATTAACTCTCTTAAAAATAATTAGAAAACAGAAAAGAAAAATCTTCTCCAATTATTTTTGTCTAGGAAACTGAGATTTTATGGGGGAAAAAAAAAAAAAAACACCTCAAGATTCACAGAAAAAAAAAGGTAATGTGGTGGCACATTAAGTTCTCTCTTTTAGCAATCAGATATTGTTTGCCAAAAGTTGGATTGTGCTTCCTGAGTTTGTATGAAGTTATGGATATTAGCACCTGAATAAGAAGCAGTATTTTCAGTCACCTGGGGCAGACACTCAGATATTTCTGCTGAACTTTTTTTTTAAGGAAATGGATTGCACAAGTCTTCCATTTTTTTGATTTCTGACTATTCACAGAACCCTGGCTTTCAGATTCCCACAGTACACATTTTTTCCATTTTTGAGTAAATAGTCTGTGAATTTCTGTCCTGGGGGAAACAGTACTCAAACTTAACTACAACAAAGAGAGCAACCTCCAAATTTCAATTATATTGGAATTAGCAACAGGTATGAAACACCTCAGATATCACCTTCTGTGATTTCAGATGGGCAACTGAATAGTCATTTCAGCTCACACACAATATTCCAGGAGCTTTCCCTACCAAAAATGCCATGAAAATATCCCCTCAATGTACCTCATTTACTACTGCCTCACAGACTTTAATAGTACACTGCTTGTAACTCAAATGTAACTCAGATAGGATCAACCATGAGCACTGTGCCGGGTCCTGAGACAACTGCTGCTGTCCTGCCCAGCAGGTATTTGCCTTTCAGGTGATGGCCAGGCAATGTCCTGGGTGTTCCTGAGGTGCAGTTACACAACAAGGAACCTTTGGTAAGAGACTGGGGGACAGACAGGTTTTGTCGCTGTCACATTGCAGGGAACCTGCCCTCCAAAAAAGTAATGGACTGCAAATCCCTTATGGACTCTAAGGGACAGCACTCTAAAGAGTGTGTGAGTGCTCAGCTAATTAAGCTCTCCCTCACTAGGACCCCAGTGACTGTATCTTTTTATTTTACTTTCTCTATTGCCCGTTGGAGATGAATTGTGATGACTTTGAAAGGGATTCTTCTTGTCCATTGATCAGCGTTGTACCCATTTGACCCACTAGTGTCTCTTTAAAGATTGATGAACTGGAACACAAAAGTGGAACTCTCTCAGTTTAACTGTTCCCACCTGAGTTTCCTGCACTGTGAGATACCTTTTTAAAGAGGCCCATGGAGTGGTTGCACCATCGGTTCAAATTCCAGGGTTATTGCACGCAGCATTTCCATGGCCTGGCAAGAGGCAAGACAGCAAAAACTGTCATAGGACTGGTTTACATTAAAAACTGCTGTCATTAACAATGTGCTACATCTCAGGACCAGAGCAGGAATTTAAGTCTTCCGCTTTACTACTGGTCATTAATTAAATGAGAAACCACAACACTAATTAAAAAAAAATAAATGGAAAAAATTACTTACTGTATTTATATTTTCCCCTCACCAACTGAAACCCCTCCTTTCAAATGACAAATGTTTTGTCTAGGATTAGAAAGAGAGGCTTCGGGCAGCCAAACCTTCACTCACAAGAGGGTACTACCACATCCAAAAAGGAAGATACAGATTTTTAATTTAGAGCTGTGCGTTGCACTAGGCAAGCCCCACATGTTTTCATATAGTTATGTACTTCCAAATTAGTCTAATACATCATTTTTAAACTATGGATGAAGCCCTGTCCACCTCTATCCTCCCTTAAAATTCACAGTGTCAAAAATTCACTTCTCTGCTCATAGAAATTGTTTCGTGAGCCAAACCCAAAGGACATTTTCCAAAGAGTGCAACCACCCTTATTTTACCTTCCTGGTCCTTTTTCTTTTTCTAGGCTTATGGCTTTGGGCAAATAGACTAGGTACTTGGGTATTTATTTGTTCAGCTTCATTCACATTGTATGATTTTGAGGAGGCACTTGTGAGTACGAAGCGTCTTGTAGCAGCTGTGTGTCAGAAAGAGAGAAGAACCCACTTGGAACACTGATACTGCTGCATAAACCAGAATAAATGGGCAGTGGAGGGCATGGTTTATCATTTTAAATTATTTTTGCTCTCCAGCCAAAGACAGTTGGTTTCTTAAACCATGATTTTATCCTTTCTAATTAGACTTCTCAATTGTACCAGAATTCTTAATTATTTCGCTGCTTGCAATAGCACCATCCAGTTTATCACCTGAGAACAGCAGCATGGCATAAATAATCTATTGCCTTTTTAACCTGAAGATCTCAGCATTTAGTCTTCAAGAATATGAAAAATTTCTAATTTAATAATGGAATATTCCTGTGACGGTCACCCTAACTGGAAAGTATTGCTTTCTGAAGTTTCCTGTTCTCCACTCAGGAGAAGTCAGCAGAGCTCTCTGAACACAGAGCTCAAGCCCAGCTTAAACTCCATTCCAACAGTCTGGAAACAGCTGGAGGTTGTCTGGGACCCCCTGGAGCTCTCACCCACCAGAGACCTCTGGCCACTCATGTCCTGAGGTGCAGGTCCCAAAACACAGAACCACAGCCAGGTCCTGTCTGTCTGTTGAACAGTGTTGAGCAAAAACCATGAATGAAAGGGAAAATCCAGAGGTTTCTTCGTGGCGCAGAGGACTGGGAACAATCTCTGCTGTGAGTGGGTAAATTTCAGCGAACTTGCAGTAGGAACAGGATTTTTTCAAAAAAGCATCTCTAAGAAAGATCTGCCTAGCACCATGTAATAAAAATACAGACAATTAATTTTCCTTGGCTCTTATTTACATGTCTGATTCTGACAGTCTTGTTCCGGACAAGAAACACTGACTCCCATCCATTACTCCTGAGGGAGCAAGATCCATAGCATGGCACAGTGTTTGTTACTCATCCCAGAGACACAAATATTAGGTTTAATCAAGAGATGAAGTAAGATTAAATGCATAAAACAAGGTAAAACAAAGTAAAACCTCTGAAGCACCAGAGTATCCCCCAAACTCTGCAGTTTGCCAGGGCATTGCTGGGTGGAGCAGAAAGAGTAAAATTTGCTGCCCAAATCACACTTTATTGTCAAGCCATCCTGTGGGAGCTGTACAGAGAAATCCCGCTCAAATCATGTCCTGTCTGCCAAGCAATGCTTTGCCCAGAGGTTTTGTAAAGTCTCCCCAACCCCTTTGCATTATAGGTATGGCCCACCCACAAGCTGCCCCTTTTCTCAGCACCCGGCTGAGTCCCTTCACACAGGACAGCCCTGAGGTAGGAGAAGGCAAAATCTGCACATCTTTGTGAAACATCTCTGTCCTACCTTAGAAACCAAACACAGATGTCTAAAAAAGACTGGAATAACTAAACTCCAGCCCAGCCGTTGGACAATGCATTTGCCACAGAAAGGCAGTGACCCAAGGGCCTGAAGCAGAAGCTCAGCCGTGCTTGTCAAATGATGCATTTGTAGCTGCACTGAGATTTGAGATTCAAGCTTGAAAACCAGCAGGACTCGTGAGTCCCTTAGAACTGAAGCATGAGGACTGTGAAAGTCTTATTCCAGGTGCAGTGCCATACACACCATTATTCCCACCAGAGAATCCACCCGTGGGACTTGTGTGGGTGCCTGCTCGATTAATGTGAGACAGAAAAACCCCCGAGTGTGCGACAGAGAGGAGCCCTTCCAGCACAAGGCTGTTTGTCTCCTCCTTTAATAACATCAGCTACCACATCTTAATAGAGCAGCTCCTCCTCGCAGCTCCTCCTCTACCCTGTGTACCCTGATGATGCCTCTTCGATATTAAAAGCAGCGTCAGATGAAAGACGGGGGCCCCGAGACATCCCTTTTTTCATCATGTATAATTTGTAAAGCTAGACAAAAAATAGCAAGCAATTTAGCCTGGAATTTTGCCAGCCGGGATATTCATAGCACATGTGATCAAACAGCAGAATTTGCCAGTCACTAGAAAAACAGTGAGGCTCCGTAACCTGACTTCACCGCCGAGGACAGAGCCTGTAAACATCACTATTGATCAGGGCAGAACTATTTTCATCAGGCTGCACCGCCCTGGACGTTAAACATCTGCAGAGTCAACGCCTACACAGCTGAAGTTAGGGCAGATAGCTCCAAGGATTTAACATTCCCGAGCCATGAACGATTTCCAAAAGAATTAGCAGCCGAGGACACTATGAAATTACACTGAAAATTGAAGAAAGAGATATCATAAATGGATTTTATGTAAAACTCTGGGTTATGGTACAGCTTATTGACATATACAACAAATTAAAACAGCTAATTCATCTTACTACCTTCCACTGATAATTTTTTAATTAAGTTACTTATCTTTATCTACATATTTAAGAATGTAGATCTTTCATTATTCATCTCTTAAAGAAAATCAATGTTGTCCTGATTTGCTACAGCTCAAATAAGGGAGCAGTATTATCTATGCTAGGACTGACTAATAGAAAAAAAAAATTCATTAACTTTATTAGCAAGCCCTAAGAAAATGGAATTGAGCGCATTTTCATACTCCTAAAAGTCTGAATTATGAACCAAAAGCTTAATAGTGTTCAGTATGACTAAAATATACATCATGAATTTTTTTTAAATGCTTAGAAATAAAAAAAGGAAAAGGTAGAAAATTATTAAAACAGTCTAATGAAATGTTTTAGAAAGTTCAGCCCTGATTCTGGCTTATACTATAAAAACCACTAGCAAAAAAGCTTTATATTCTGTTTTTTATTATTTATTAATTATTATTCTGCATTTTCTTTAATACTAAGAGACTGGAAGCTCATCTGTAGCACTGGTTAGATGCGAGTGTCTAAATGCCTATCCACTACACAGTTTTGAAATATTTGCACATCAAAACAGACTCTGGTTTTACACTTGGGATTCTAAAGCTTTATAAAAGACACTGTGTAAAGAGTAAACTTTGAATCTCAATTTCTGGAGGAAACAGAGTTTTTCTAGTCATCTAGAGTGTCCTTTTCTTCTCAAGGTGACCTTAAGTTTCAGATTTGTAAAATGGTTTCCTCTTGTGTTCAATCCTACTGTGTAATAAGTTTTAAAAATGACTATTTATCTTCTTTAATATATTAGTCATAGATAGCAGGAGAAGCCTCTGTGGGAATTTTTGCTATCGGGTTTGCTCAAAACTAAGTCAATGCTGATTTAGAAAACATAACTTACCCTTAGTAACAAACAATCACGGATATATTTATTGGAATAACATCTTCCCATTCTCCTCCAGCAGCAGGTTTCGTTTATCAGTTGCAGTGCTGCAGTTTGGGGTTATTTACAGTGACCGAGGCAATTTGAAAGTAATGCTTTTATGTTGCCCATCTTATTACAATTTTACAAGCCTGAATCGCTGGCATTTGGCAAAACAAATAGATCTGATGGTTCTGAAAAATGTTAATGAAATGCAAATTAGCCAGGCAGGTATAAGTTATATTTATGTCAGAGAAGTGAGAATTGGTGCATTGCTCAGAAACTGCCGATTGCAGAAGTTCTGTTTAATGAAGTTTAAATTTTTTTAGATTTTGCCTTGCTAATCATGACCTCGGCTGCCTGCACCATGTAATGACAATAATGAATAAACATGCTGTGCTTATGAAGAGCTAGAACCTAACAAGCTGATCAATTGTTAATTCTATAAAGTGACTAAGACGTGTCTCCACTATCAATAAGTAAATCAGCTTCTATTTGCAGTACTAATGCACCTTGTACATATCCTGCAGCTATCCTGCCCTTCTCTGTAATAATGTAATTATCAGTTTGGTCATATTTAAGTACAACCTGAATGAGATTTGATATTATTTTTGTCTTGAGGTTGGAAAAATAGGAGGAAAAATTGTTTGGGTATTTAAAGAGACACAATACATTTATTTGGAGGATGCAGATTTTCCACTTGCCCTCCAATTAGTTATACAAAATTATTCATTTGAAAACCAATTATTTTACAGCATTATTCTTAAATCATACAGGCTATTATCAGACAGACATTCCAGAGAAGAAGGCCTCTTTATTATTAAAGCCCTTTTGCTCTAAGCCTCTGTAACAAAGACTTTAAACAAAAGACAACAGTGCTCATTAACTGTAACGGAAGATGTTTCTTCTGTAGGGAAAAAAAAGAGCATTTAAAATAAGACTAATTTGGCTTTATTCAGGCTTTATTTTTCCTCTTACATGAGGAAAACACAGAAGATCTTTAGCTAGAATACAATTATGTATATTCCAAATATGCTAATTACAAATAGCTGACTGTCCCCACTACATTTCCAAGCAAGATTTAGCAGTAAGTTTATCCATTGCTGAAGAACATGTTCAACAAAAAGGATGTTTAACACATGCAAAACCCAGGAGTTTTGCTTGAATTATCTGTTTTCCTTCTCATTCCTAGAGCTGTCTGCAAAGACATTGGGAGGAAGCCGCTGCCCATTCATCCACCCAAAACCACCACCCACCTCAGTCTGGGGTGCAACCAGTGAGGAAACCTCACCTGGAGCATTTCACAGGTGAATGATACACACTGGCAAGGTGAGTAACTGTATTTAAAGTGGCTGCACTAAATGTATTCGAAGTGGCTGCTCCTTTTTTAGAGTTATAAACAGTAATTATTAAATGTTTACAGCTTCTGTGACTATTCTTCTACTGTTAAACTGAAATATATGTCACAAAACTACATTAGAAACATTGCAAGGAGGAAATGTTCTGGAGGGAAATGCTCTTAAGTGTGTGGATAAGCTCAGTATACCAATTAATTTCTAACACTTAACCAAGTGTCATTTCTCAGGTGGAAGGTTACACTCATTCTGCCAGAAGCTGTCTCACTTCACCTCAGATCCATCTCTCCACGACAATTTGGTGTAGAAAAGGAGGGATAGTCCTTTTTACCTGCTACTCTCTTAAATTAAGACAATCAGCACAGGTTTTTGAAGGGTATTTGATCTAACAAAATTTTGTTCTTTCAGTGGTCCCTGAACAAAAACAGAGCTATTATTAAACAAAAGCAGAATTAATTGTTTCAGCAGCACACCAAAAATATAGGGATAGTTTCATACTAAAATAATTATTTTGCTTTTTCCTCCTTCAGCTCCGGGTAAGCCCATACACCACATAACTGGCAGGTATTTCCACAGTTAAACTGTTACTCCAGCAGTACTTTGCAGTTAAATAACCCAATTTCAATTACTCTGTGATGTGCTTCCAAATAATGGATATTAACTCAGAGGCACTGTTTAACTGACTAAGGTAACAGGAATACACAAGCGTGACGATCTCTCTGTATTCCACGGAATGACTAATCCATTTTTGAGATTCAATGGCCTGTTTTATGTGCAGATCCACTCACTGCTGTAGATCTGTGTTTGGGGAAATTCTCATAGCACTTGACTTCTGACCATGGTGCTTCAGAGCCACTAAACTGGCAGTGCTCAGCACAAACAGTAACACGGTCAACACGAGCCCACCAGATGGCCAGGATCAGGCTTTGACACCTCCCTGGATCCACGCTGGGCCAATTCCAGTTGCATCCCAGTTTTCCTCGAGGAGGAAGCAATGCCCCAGAGCAGGGCAACCACAACACCTTCTGTCATTAAGATTATAAAGATTTCCTTCACACTCTCTTATTTTTTTCTAGGAATAAAGCAAATGGGTATCCTGAGTACAGCCCTGGCATTGCCACAGACCCTGGCACTGACCAGAGGAGGAGATAACAGCAAAGGGGAAGAGATGAGCCCTCCTTCCTCCCTAGTAACCTTGTCTGCTGAGCATTTGCCAGGAAACTGGAAGGAAACCAGCAAGGAACATGGGCTTCCCGAATGCCCAGTGAAGAGACCATCACCAGCAACCAGAGCTTCTCTATTTTCTTTTCAGAATTATCCTAGAATCATAGAATGGTATGAGCTGAAAGGGACCTTAGAGTTCCAAACCTCCCCCCAGCATGGGCAGGGACACCTTTTACGAGGTTGCTCCACGCCCCATCCAACCTGACCTGGAACATTTCCAGGGATGGAGCAGCCACAGCTTCTCTGGGCACCCTGTGCCAGGGCCTCACCACCCTCACTGTGAAGAATTTCTTTTCAATATCCAAACTAAATGCTCTTTCGGTTTCAAACCATTCCCCCTTTTCCTGTCACTACAAGCCCTTGTAAATTATAGGGAACAGAGTCCTGAAGACTGATTTAAGCAGGGCACATTAACCCCCCTACTTCTGTCATAGAACCATACTTCCGTTAAAGAATTCAACCACACCTGTTTTTAATAATTTAAACATAACAAGAAGTTTCATTTAGGAGTCCAAGCTAAGTTAGTTTTGCCAGGAAATTGTAATATGGATGCATTATATTTAATTCTGAAACATGGCATTTCTCCTCCTGTCTCCAACATTATTAGCATCTTACAGTGGCTTGAATTAAAAAAGAAACATTTATTTTATCACCCTAATATCAGCCCGCTGCAATATAACATTTTTGAAACAGGGAAATATCACAGCTTGGCATCATAAATTCAGAACTGCAACAAGATAAATCCTTCCCATTAATGTAAACCGCTGTACTTCCCAATATATCTGCATCTGCAACACACTTGTGTTTGCTGATCAGACTATCATAAACACACATAACTCTCAGTGAATAATGGAAGCAGCAAGAAAATCCGAGGGTAACTGCTCTCCAGACTAAAGCAGCCACAGCCTGGTCCTTCAAACAGATTCACTCAAGCAGGGATGTTCCTGCTTGTGTTCGACAGCATAAAATACCATCGTCCTCACCACTGGCATCCACACAGCACAGCAAAGGACATCGAGGTGCAGTCACTCCTTAATTACACATGCACAGAATGGGTGCTGGAAGCTGTATTAACTTGCAGTATATATGAATCCCAGAGATGCACAAAGGAGAGATTGGGTACCCTATCAATTAAGAATTTCTGAATTTCTCACTGAATACTTAAGGTGACACTGAATTGACTCAGAAAAAAAAAGAAGCTCATTTAATTTTGTTGAAAAGAAAAATCACTAACCATTTAGTGCTTCCTACAACAACTCAATTTCCACCTTTTCCCCTTTACACTGAGATCAACACTCTGAAACTTGCGCCAAATGGGAATTTGGCACACAGTTTATGAAATGCAAACACATGAATTAATAACCTGAATTATGCAAATACGAACCTGAAATTTGCAATTTGTTTTAAAAAGCTGAAAGAACTCCTCTTAATTGGTTTATCCATGTCTAGGCATTACTCAAATGATTCTGGTTTAGCAGTTAGCAGCCTCTTGCAGGCTCAGAAAAAAAGCCTACAAATGCTTTAGAGCTGAAGCACCTGAGTTCTGCTCTCTCATCAATAAGGAAAAGGTTTGTTGATTCCAGAACCACTAAGTCCAAGCTGATTCCATGTTCTTCAGCTCAAAGGGATGTAGCACATGACTGTGTCATGCTTGGCAAGAGGGACAATAGCTCTGCACTGAGGGCTGGGGAGTAAGTCCTTTAACCATCTTTTACCATCCTGTATCACCAAGGGTGGGATTGCTGCCCCTTAATATACTTATCCTGTTATACCTCACAGCACGTGTAACACAGCTGCTGTGGAAGGAGGGAGAAAACTTGTACTGATGATGTGCAGAGGGAAATATCCTTCTAGGAGTAAGACCTGACCCCACCAGAGTTTTTATTCCACAGATGTTCCCTGTAAAGTGTAACCGAAATTGAAACACAACAGTAAGGGGAATAAAAACAACAGGTCACCTTTGGAGTCACAGAGATACCCGGTACTACTTTCCCTCATTTGAGCTGTACTCTGGCATAGTTGTACCAAGTCTGAGAAAATCAGCCTTTCAGCTCACAGCCTTTCCAAAATAACTGCTGGAAAATGTAAAATAGAGCAAAACGGGTGAAATCCGCAGTCCTTTGTTCCTCCTTACAAGCCTCTTCAGAATAGCAAAGAGGCTTCGGTGCCACAGTCCAACAGAAATCCCCGTCCTTGCAAGTCCTCAGGATGCTCTGGCACTGCAAAGCAGCTCAGCTCGAGCTGCCTGACCCCAGGTGAAAGTGTGCTGTGATCTCCTGATCTGCAGGGCTGGCACCGGCTTCAAAGCAGCCGCCTGCGTGATGGTTATCACATTTTCAAAGGGGAAAAGAGATGCTGAAGGAGTTCTACTAGACCTTGAGAAAAGGAGTCCCAGGGCCATAAACTTTGAGAGTGAGACAAGGAAAATCCAATACCTTGGATGAAAAGTATTTATATGGGAGAGATCTTTATTCTGAGTGTGCTTCCAAAATCCAGGACAAAAAATTATGCTCAAGATTTTCCTCCGGAGACTAGAATGAGGCTTAGGACTCAAAGGTATCTTCCTGCTCCATATTAATATTGATAGTGATTTTAAAAGAATAAAAGATTGGTCTTAGAGAGTTATAAAATATTGGTAGTCCAAACAAAACAATTTTTTGCCCTCACAAATTCCAGTTTAGTTCTAGATTAAGTGCTTATTTTTTCAATGGCCAACAGAGGTAGGTGGCATTACAAAACCACAATAATTTCAAGATGTCATAAGAAATTTTATTTTACACAAGCCTGACTATTAATTGCTTTTTCTCAAATATTTTACTATTTACTTCTCCATGTACATTTTTTTTCTAACACTTGAGGAGTACTGGCCAAATTCTGCCCTTTTCACTCTCAGCCCAGTCCTTAATTGGGAAGCTTTGCCTGAGAGAGGACAGCAGGTGCTGGCCTTCAATTAATAGAAGATTGGCATGGGGAGATCGGGGGCTGCTCCCAAGTACCACCAACCAGTTGCCAGTTCAGATCCAATCCAGAGCAGTCACATCTGGCAGGCAACACCTGCACCTGAGCTGTATGGCCAGGAGAACTGGTGGATTCTTAGGAATTTATATAAAACTCAGGGAAGTCAACGTGAGGGTTTTTTATGCCATAGAAATAATGTTCCATGATCACCAGAGCTGGAGCAGCCTTCTTAACAGCTGAGGAAAAGGGCCATGGAATAAGTGGCATGAACCCAGACAAATTCTGCACCCTGGAAAGGCAGAAACCTCTTCGGTAGTGGACTGAAATCTATCACCAAGACTCTTGTTTCCTTTTGCCTGTGTTTTTCTTCAATATTGGGAGCTTTTTGCTATCAGAATACATCAAACCTGTACCTTCCATAAGCACTGAAGTCACTCAGACAAATATATCAAACATCAGTATGAAACTAGAAGGGAAAAAAAGGGAAGAAATCTGCTAGAGCATCATCTAAACATGAGACACTAAGTAATAGCATTTAAAAAAAAATCTATTTCACACAGATGAAAATCATTACAGTTCTCTAGAGACCCTCTCTCTCTCTCTGCAGCTCCCCATGTCATTTCCTAGCTGGTAAAAATGTGCCACAGGATATCAAAAGACGGTAACGTTCTTCTAATTTTAATATTCCTCTAATCCAATAATGGCTTGTTTACTGCTTTCTAATTTAAAGGTAATTCATTAGATGTATCCTGTCACGTCTTATTGGCAATGAAGGCATAAGGATCTTACACACAGCTCTGAGGCATGTCAGTCATATTGCTGATATTCTGTGTGGGTCCCTCAATGCAAAGGGCTATCGATGCAGTGGCACTGATAAGGGACTCTGTGTGTGTGCCTACATACAAATCACAACCAAAAATATTAAAAGACTTCAGGGGTGAAGTCTGGACCCAAAAAAATATGTTTTAGGATTGAGAATTCTAGCAAACAGAAATATAAGTGATTCGAGTGCAAACATTTGTGATAGTGACAAAAAGGGTCTTGCACAGCCTGTTGGGAAGCCCCTGCCTGACCTGCGGGGGAATTGGATGAGTGTGTAGCAAATGATGAAGGTTAAGGAAACATTAGACAGAAGAGGCAGCCTGAGCTCTGAAATGCACATTTCAGGAGCCAGACCATGCCAGGCAACATCTGCTATGATTCTCCAAAAGCCACCGTGAGTGTTTGAGCAACCCTGGAGCAAAGTGACAGGAACTGAGGCCAAGGGCTTCAGACCTGCTGGACCTTGGCAGCACCGAGGCACCAAGGTGAGGGTGAGAGCACAGCCGGAGCCATTGGCACAGCGGGACAAGGGGCTTTCCTACCTCATCAGCCACGGCAGCATCCCCCTGGCTGCGCGGTGTCCCTCCTCACTCTCCTGGCACGGGGTCTGTGCCCACCTCCATGGGAGCAGCTCTTCTCCGAGCAATCAGGCAAAGGAAAGCAATTTACTACAGGTGAAAGCACCGTGTGCTCAAACACGCTGCTCAGGCAGTTCTCCTGCCACAGGGGCTGAGAACTCTTTGGCTGTTTACCCCCTGCCAGCAACCAGCTCGGTCACATCAGCTCTCTCTGTGCCAGGGCACTGATATGCCCATTTTCAATAATCTCTTCCCAAGAAGTGAAACCTTTCACCAACCAGACTAACCACACATGTGTGGCTGCAGAATGAATTGTGACTGTCTCGGAGGAGGACACAAGGCTGAGAAACACGGTGACACCGCTCTGGGAAACCACGCCGCTTGCACAGGCTGACCTTATTCCCCGGGAGCACGGCAGGATCACCAGTCTGGAAGCCAGTTTGGGTCAGTACGTGTCCAAACCCGTCCCCCCACCATTGGCTGTCGGTGATGTCATGCCCGTGCATTAATCCCCGGTGGCTGCAGGTTTAACATCACACATATCACCACATCCTCTGCTAACGACAATGACCACGCGCCTTGGAGGAAATTACTCGAGAAGAGAACAAAGCAACTTGTTGAAACAGGCGAAGTCGCATCTCTTAAGTGATAATTTCCAGCTTTTCTTTTGTCAAAGAGAAGTTTCTGGGGTCAGGAGATGACAAGTGCCTCGCTGAAAGGAGTGGGTATTGTTAGAGCTCTGTTTTAAAGAAAGTCAATCCTCCCACTCAAAAATGTGAAAGTGCCAGTGGTGGGAAAACAACTGCTCTGGGAAATGAAAGTATTTCAGGAGCTATAAAATCGGTAGCTGGAATTATAAACACTTTTTAAAAGAAAAGAAAAAGAAGAAAAAAGAGTGATATTTAGAGAGCAAGCTTGACCCTACGCTATCAACACCCTCATCACTGGAGTAACGGGGGCAGTAAATGAATTTCGCGCACACACCCCAGCGCAGAGACAGATTTAACTCCAGGACCAATACTTGGAGCGTTCCGTACTGACACTCACACAGCCACTCTCCCGGAGCCTGCCCAGACCGAGGGGCTCGCTACAGCCGTTCTGGGAAGCGCGAACACCGCAGGCACTGCCGGCACGGGGGTGCCCGCTGCGGGGGATCCCGCTGCCCCCGGCCGGGCAACTCCCGTGGCCACTTGGGGAACAGATAAGTCACTGTTAGCCACCGCACTCGCGGTAATTGCGCTCCGAAACACAAGTTACATCGCAGCTGAAGCGATGCTTCTCTCCCGGCTCCGTCCCCCCGGCGCACATCACGCACCCTCCGCCCGGGACGCGCAGCGCCAAGCACGGGCCCCGACAGCCGGCGGGGACCCCTGGCTCCAGCCCGGCCCGGACCCCTGGCTCCAGCCCGGCCCGGCACCTCCCGCAGGGGAGCCTCAGCTCCGGCCCGGCCCGCACCTCCCGGCATCGAGGACCAGCCCGGGCAGCCGGAGGGGAGCCCCGGCCGCAGCCCAGCCCGGCCCGGCCCCGCACCCCGCGGTGCCCCAGCTCCGCTGCCCGGTCCCGCTCACCTGGCCGCCGTCTCGCCCGGGGAGCGGCTGCGGAGGCAGGAGCAGCGTGCGGGGAAGGAGGAATCACCCACGGGGGAGCGGGGAGCGCACCCGGCGTTCAGGCTGCCAGGAGGATGCTCCGCACAGACTCCTGCACGTAGCGGCGCAGCGCCCAAAGTGGCTTTGGAACTCCCCTCCCACTCCCACTCCCACTCCTCCTCCTCTTCCTCCTCAGAGCCTGGGGAGGAAGCACGGTGTTATGGCTTCGGCGTCTCTCCCACCTCCGCGGAGCAGCCTCCCTTCTCTCGCCGCGGTCCCTGACCCCACGGCGCACGGGGAGCGCACAGCCAGAGCTGCTCGGGCGAGGTGCCCTCTCCTGCCTCCCTTCCTCCCTCCCTCCGCACCGGGCAGCCGGGATGCTGCCGCCGGGGAAGATCGCGCTGCCTTCCGGAGGCAGAGCCTTCGCTCAGCCCGGGCTTTTAATCGCCTGACGGAGTCCTGACCTTATTTCAGCATCCGAGTGGTCGCCGCTCAGCCGAGGGAAGACACAGGAGATGTTTCCTAGCTCGCAGCCGGGCCGGAGTTCGCAGCATCTTTCGGAAACAGCTGCAACTTGAGAAGGGAGCGGGGGCTCAGGACATAACCTCCCGCTTCTCTTACCGCACGTCCACAGTCCTGTGGGTTATCAATAAATCATCATCTTCACAAATTTGGTCTAAATGTTCAAAATGAAAACTGGTGTTTCCCTGGCTACAAAGTCGGGGTCACTTTGCCAGGCTTTCCAGCAGCCACCGAGAAACGGAATCTCCTTCTTGCTCTGCCACTGACTCTCTGTACAGCTTTTATCACCCCACTTTACACCCTCAGATTCTCCCGTAGCTTTCCTGCTCACCTAAACAGTGGCGTCCAAACAAATGCTTCGGTGGCTGTCAGGCATTTAAATATGTGTAGAATCGAGTCTCGTTTCTGTGAAAGAGGGCAGTGTCTCACCGTGGGTAACCACAGGGCTCAGTGCAACAGTAGGTTGATCTCGGCTATGTTACCTAAATCCTGTTGTTATACAAATCGTCATCCTCCTGGACAAACATTCCTTAAACTGGAGGGATCACTGAAAAAATGCCTTGTGGGACAGAGCAGGCTACTTTTATCACAGGAAAACACTCACTGGCTACTGTCGTGGAATTGCAAATTGCCTTTTGAGTTGTCCTTGTGCAAGTTCTCTAGTGCACACGTGAAAAGCAGTAAAAATCTCAGCACCTTCCACACCACCATTCATAGTAAATTAATAATCCAGAAGCAGACTCTCACATCCTGGATAAATTCACTTAGCCTGAAAGAAAGAGTCCAAATCCCCAGCCTTAGCTCTCCCTCATCTCACGTTAGCACGACTCAGCTATGCTCTTTTAATCAGCAGGAGTTGCAATATCGTCGAAATAAGAGGGAACAAGCCCACAGAATGAGACATCTCTCCATCTCATTCCTTACATGAGGAGCTGTCACCTTCTTGGCTACTGTTCCTGACACTTAACACCCCTCCAGATCTCTAGTGAGCCTAGAAAAGGGGAGAGACAACAGGCAGAAGCAGAAAGGAGCTCCAAGGTTGCACAAAGAAATAAGAGAAGCAGATCTGGGTAAAAGGGAGGAAACTGGATGTACTGATGGGAAACAGAAAGATTTCGAGGACAGGAGACACAAATTAGCAGGAAAAAGGTCTCATCTTGCTGCCTGGGGTACAGTTTGTTGAAAGTAGGCTGGTCAGGATATCAGACAGAGATTATATAGGATCAACAACTCCCTGATATATGTGGATGGAGCAATTTACCAGCTGTGGGTGCTTTTACTGGGCTGCTGAGCCACGGGAGACAGGAGTTCACAGCTGTCCCTGGCCTGGTGCTGTCCTGCACTCATAATTCCTTCCCATCTCTTAGCCTCGGTTTTCCCATCCAGACAGCAGAGACAGCCCCATTTCTAGCACTGGGTTGCTGTCAAAACGAATTAAGAGGTCCAAAGAGTACTTTGAAATGCAGATATTATGCCCACTAGTCTTAATGTCTCCAAAGCGGTCTCCAGATATCTCTAAATCCTCAACATATCCCTGATCAATTCCTGTTTTGCATACCGGGAAGCCAAGCGGAGGGACAGAGGCTTTAGTGCATCTCTTTCATGTTGTGTTCTGAGGGTCCCCCTGACCTTGCCGTGGCTCAGGTTCCCAGTTTTTGTCCCACAGTGTCTGATCCCACCCAAACCCACGTTTTGCTGGTGACACAGAACAAGCTCCATACATGCAGAGCCTCCACACCTGATTATTAATTACTACCCTATTAGTAACAGATTACATAAAGCTATTTCCTCTGACAAGTCAATGCCCAGGCTTGAGCTCCCATCCCCTTACTCACCCTGGAGTTACACCCATTTTTCTGGCATCCACTGTGCCCTGCAGGACCCTCCAAGAAAGCTTGGGTGCTGTGGGGCTGGACTAAATCTCCCCCTGTGTTTTCCTTGCCCTTGCAGGTGCACTGGGAAGGAGCAGGACACAGGAGCTTCTGGTCCCCAGGCCTGTGATCAAATTAGCTCTCCCTCTGTCACACATCCTAATCATCACAGCTGGCGGCCATGCCAACAATATTAACGCTGCTGAGTAGCTTTCAGTTTTGCAATTAGCAAGGTTTTCTGCTTCCCTCAAATAAAAAATAGGCTGGTGCTTCTTAACACTGCATAAATGATACAGAGACATTCAAGGCCCACGTTCCTGCCTTGTTGAGATGAACTGACATTAGAAGTGCTGGAGATATTTTAAGTCTTCTGAAGATTAAAATGGTTACAAAGCTTATTATTTCTAAACATGTTTATCCTGCCTCTATTTTTTGTTTGCAAAATTAGGCAAAGCACAGTTTAAATAAACAACTATTGTACTATTAAACATTGATTAAAGAAAAGGGTTCCATTTAAATTATTAAGTGGTAAGATAAAAAGCATCCCTTCTCTTTTGTACTCTACTTTATTCAGAAGTCAAACTTCTGTAGTCTTGCTGAATGCTAATGAGCAGCATAATAATGCGCAAGGGCAAGAGGGGGCTGAGTAATTAAAAACAGAGGCCAGAAATCAAAGGGCTTGAAATACACTTAAGAAAATAATTCAATTATACATTAGAAACCTGGGATAATCAAGACACATCCCACAGTTTCATTCATCATTATGCCCCAATTTTATATC
Source organism: Cnemophilus loriae (assembly GCA_013397755.1). Lineage (NCBI taxonomy): Eukaryota > Metazoa > Chordata > Aves > Passeriformes > Corvidae > Cnemophilus > Cnemophilus loriae. The sequence goes on along the minus strand of VZTF01001529.1, from coordinate 1,694,101 downwards.
TCTACTGGCTTGCTGTACACAGGAAGCAGAGACTGGGACTTTCATGTGCAATGCCTCAGCTGGAGAGACAGAGGCAACGTGCACTCAGGTCCCATCCTCATCTCTGCTCCTTGAAAACAGCTTCACTTGAGTGAGTAGATTCTCACTTATCTGACTTAGGGAAATATTTTTGGTCACAAGATAATTCTGTATTGGTTCTATATTCCTTTTCTCTGTAGCTTTGCCATTAATTAACACGAATCTCCGCACTCACCATTTTATCTTCCCTACAAATCCATCTCCCACCACTCTCCTTGGCTTCACCTCTTCCCACAGCTTCAGGCTTGCCTGGTCATCCACAAAAACCTCTGCCAAGCAAAGCAGTGGGTAGTTTTGTCCAGCAAAACATGCATTTAGCTGGGGTGGCATCATGAGACTCTGAGGTTTTCATGCAACACAAGCTGGGTCAAAAAGTCCTGATGTAGCTTTGCAGTGTCACTTTTATGGGCCAAGGAGTCCCAGCACAGCTCCTGGCCTCCAGGACAGCAAAGCAGACTGTAACATTTATAGGGAATTCCAGTGCCATGTGATAAAACAAGGAAAAATGAGGCGGTTTAGTCTTGGTCAGTGACTTTGGAGATCAGCAGAGGATTTAAGTGTTTTTGCCTTGTGCAGTCTTGATGCAATAAGCAATTATCAAACTTAGACTCGTTGCACTGACTCCAGCATAAAGGAGGGAACTGTAAGTGATGCATTGTCAGGAACAATGAAAAAAACAAGAAAAGTGAACTGGAGTTCCAGCTGACAAAAAAGAGCACTGTGTTCAAAAGCTTTGCAGATGCACAAATTGTTATCTCCTTTTGGTACATAATTAAGGCAACAACAGCAGAAAAACGTTGGAGACAGCTCAGAAAAGAAAAAATCAGGCATTTTAGAAAAACCAAGACTAAATTGCATATCAGCTTCCTGAGAAATCAGAGTCTGTCTCATTAGAATTTTTAAAGATTTACATATAGAGACAATGAGTTGTCTCTAGTGAGCAAGGGAGTCAAACCAAACTCTGCTGTGATCCACAAGGCCAGGGGAGCCCGGAGTCCAGCACAGATCACAACTTTGAACAGTGAGTAAAGGAAACAAGAACCTCAGGTCAAGTTCTCCACAACTAGGGGGTCTCAAAATGAAGGTTATGACTCCAGCAGATGGGGGCTGTTTAATGTAGTTCCAACTGTTACTGAGCTTTGCTGCATCTTCCATTCAGGATAAAACAAGAGGCTGGATGTGAAGAGCCAACTTCAACCAGTATATGGCAGCAGCTAATGTGGTTGTCTCAAGATTTCCCCAACTTCATCAGCCACATCTTCCTCAATCAGAAATAAAGCTCTTTTTGAGATGATTCAGCTTCCCCACCAAAAAAAGATGCACACTCACTTGTTAAATGGGAGATCATTAAGACAAACAAACAAGCTCATAATGTGAGTGGAGCAGTGCTTGCCAAAGGGGGAGAGGGAAATGTGCAAGTTAAGACAGACATTAAATTTCAACACACAGTGAGGTAGAGAGAAAAGTATCCATTTTTCCCCATTTTTCTAATGAGAAATTAATTTTTAGAAAAGAAGACACTGACGGAAAACACTGCTTGATTTTGCAGAGGGAGTGACTGGAAGTGGGGAGCTGCACCCGGAGCCAGAGCCTGAGCCCCAGAGGAGCCCCACTGCTCAATATTTGTTTCTCAAGTTTGTGGTTGAAATACTCTAATAGATATCTTAGTGACATCCTTTTCCGAGAAACAGTCTGGGGCAGTAATTCTGACAGGACAAGTCAGCTGTAATGAATCTCTTTCCTCAGCACAGATGGGGCCTCGCTGTACTCACATGCATTGCTCCTTCCACTTCCTAAGACTACGTGGAGACAAGAGAAAGTAGCTCTGGCCTCTTATCTTACCTGCCTCAAACAATATAGTGGCAATCAATAAATGAACTACATTTTCTTTAAATATGCAATTACATGGAATAGATTATAGAAGTGACAAAACCCAGAACAACTCCACAAACACAGAGCTGGGCTCTGATTTCTATCAACACGAGATGAAAGTCATGTAGTTGCTCATTTACAGCTCAAAGCTGCATTATTTTCCCTAACTCAGGCTCTATTGGTAGTCAACTGAACACTCTAGAGCAGAAATACCAACTCATCTCAATATTCCTTCCACAGTAAATAATGATTTACAAAGAAGGGGGAGAAATCTCCCTTCCCCTCCCTCTTTCAATTCATTAAGCTCAACTGTGATAACCAGTGAGGCATACAGGAAAGGGTTAGGTATCTCTGCCTCTGAATATTTAATTCAGGACTAAATGTAATGCACAGCATCCTTGCACCCTTGGGAGTTCAGCAGCCAATATGCCAATGAATATATCCTGACAATAGTGATTTTTTCTGCACTTTGGAGGCATGAGTGACATTTGCTCACCACATATGTTACATCGGATGCTGAGGTCTACACTTGTGAGAAATTAATCAGAATCCATCTGTTTCCTTCTCATCCTGGACAATTTCATTACAACTTAACCAAAGATTATAGGATTCCCATGTCTGTGTCCCCAGCCCCCAGCCCAGTCTTGGTGTTTCTATACCGAATGATTAAAGCTGCTTAGTTAAAGTAAGGTCAGAATCAATCTTCCTTCCTGCAGGGAAAGGCATAATGCTCATGGGCAGGGTCCAAAATCTGCTCTAAATTACATGTAGGTAAATCCAGAATATCCCTACTGAACCAAAGAGGGTTCAGACTTATCATGGAGCAGGTTGTGGACCTTGATCGATCAATACAAATTTCTGGTGGCTGATTTTGATCGATATCAGGCTCAAAATGGCACAAAGTCAGTCACTGCAGGTCCTCTGTTACATTTTCATTTACCTGCCCAGGTGGTGAAGTGGAATGCCTCAGCCCTTCTGTGGGGCTGGGAGATGCTGTGCCACTTTTGGGAAAAGAAAGTTCTCTGGCTTAAAATACTGCCTGTACTTACACAGGCAGTTTAGAAAATTCTTTGCTTATTTCCTATTTACTGGTACCCCTTTAATTCAAGGTAGCAGCAAGAGAGAACTGGACAAAAAAGATTGCTCGGACCCTGATTTATAATGCTGACATTTGCACAATGAGGGATGAAGAGCTTAAAAGTGAGGGTTTCCAGGAGTTCTTTGGATAAGGCACAAATGGCTTAACAAGCCCAGAAGCAGAAGTATCCGTGAGATTCTGGTACCCAGTTACTCCGTGGCAGTTCCAAACCTGAGGCTTCCTGAACAACAGAGAAGCCCAAGCTGTGAACCAGAAAGTGAGGTTTCCATTACAGAAACTATGGACAGACAGACACAGAGTGGGAGGCCTGGGAGAGCCCAGTAAGGAGGGGAAGGATCTGCAGTGAGAAGGAGCTGAGAGGCAGCTGTAGCACCGGGGGTCTGCAGGTCAGGGGGGCCAAACTTGACACAGAGGGGCCAGGCTGAAGGTGACTGGGTGCACACAGTGATGGCAGGTCCCAAAATCTTTTTGCCACTTACCTGTGCTGTGGCAGTGAGACCTCAAGCAAAGGAATTCACCCAGCAGTGGGGAGGTGGAAGACGAAGGCGGATGAGATGTGCAAAGCAAAACACCATCAGCAGCCTGAGATGGAACCAGGAGAAGCTCCCTGACCCTGCTCTGGCTCCCCCACTTCTCCCAGCCATTATTCCAGCTGACTTGCAGATACCTGATAGTTATTTTTGAAATGAAGGTGCGTTCAGATCAGACTGTCACAGCCTGTCTTTTCAATCATGAGTTACTTGATCAGATGCTTTTTTGCTGTAACATAATCACACAATACCAGGGCTTGAAGCAGGGCCTATATTCCAGCTCCGGGGCTGGATCTTTCCTTGCCAATAAGATATTGACACATTGGGAGATAGCTGTAAAAGAAAAGGAAGATCTTGCATAAATTAACTTATGCTATTTATAGCCATGGAGAGCAGTCTATCCATGGGACCATCTGCTAATCTATGTCCCATGGCAATTAAAGTCAACATTTCACTATATCTTCTCCATCAAGGGCTGAGATTATGCACTGAACTCCTTTTTTTGGTATAACACTAACCTTGCATCTGTGCTGTTTAATGTCTCTTTCCCATGGCACATCCCATGTCCATTCTCTGAGTGCCTGCTGCAAGAAAGAAAAATCTCAAATGGATGATTTTTATTAATTTATAGTGAAGGGGTGAATAAGTTTCTCATGTTTCTCAAGAACGTCTCTGTTTTGATAATAAGAAAACAGACATTATGTACTAAATTAATTAATTTATATATTCGATACAAAGTGATCTTCACACAGTCAAATCTTATCAATGCTCCTTGTTGTAAACAAACCACATAGATTTTCAGATGTAACTTATGATTTTGGACATTATGTTTTTAATGTTCCAACCCCAAAATGCTTCCAAAAAATATCAAAATCCTGAGAGCAGAGCTCTTACCATCTCATCTTCTTCAAGGAAAGCTGGAAGCCTGAAAAGTATGGCATCCAAACATTTTGCTTTAGAAAACATGTAAAGACAAAATCCAACTGTAGTTACTGTACCACTTGTCCAGATTATAGATATAGACAATTTTCTGAAGTAACTTGTAAGCTTGAGTCCTACTGCCTTGTTCTGTATCTTTTTATACACAACACATTTTTATTACTCCATGTAATTTTAATAATTTATACTGGCACCATCACTTTAGCAATTGCATTCACTACATTTAGCAATATGAGTTTCTATAACAGCAAGGAAGAAAATATGTAAGATTCGATTAGTGGGAGGATTTTCAGAAAGGCAACCTTACAGCAGGGCTGAAGGGCTCTTGCTCAGGCCAAAGATATTATTTTACAGAACTACGTGTTTCACGGACACTAATACATTTGGTTAATTAAAAAAGGAATAAAGGCTTTCTTAGCTGGTGAATCAGTTACACGAATAAAAACTCGAGTAATGCTCCGCCTCTGTTGCAGCTGATATTACAGAAAGCTTCTCTTATCCAGCTGTGTGGGGATGTGTGTGAGGGAGGGAAAGAAGTGGAAACATTGAGCAGTGACACAACCAAACCTTATCCCACGTTGGTCTGGAACCTCACTGCAGTCACAAGACAATTAGAAGCTGTGTGAGCACAGAGCTTTCCACAGTTTGTGCTGGCTGAGCCCCTCTGTGGGGAACGATCACCTGCCAAATCTCCCTTCCCTCCCCTCCCCTCCCCTCTCTCTGGTTTTCACTTTCCATCACAGGATACAAAAACTGAGCTTTACATCCACAACTGTCTTCCCAAAGGTCCAAACTCTCTGCTCCAAGCCTAAAGGTTATTATGCAAAGTCCTAGAGGCGAAAACTGGTGTAATACCTTCCCTCAGCACCTAAAAAGACATAACAGACCATTACTGGCTACGGATATAACATATACAGAGTATACCAGGGCAGAGATGTAAGTGTTTGTGGAGAGGCTTTAAAGCCATTGTTGTCCATTTTTGCACATTAAAACCCACAAAGAGTTTTATTTAGAGCACTAAATCCTTTCATTTCTCTCTGGCTAGATTTTTCACTGTTAAAATATTCATTATGCACTCCAAGAATCTCAATGCCAAGTGTTTATTTTATTTTTTATAACCTTTTAAAATAGTTTCTTTAAAATATCTTCAGGTGTACATATTGCTCTTAAAAAAAAAAACCAAAAAAAAAAAACACACTGAAAATAATGGTTAATTGTAAAACAGAAAAGAGAAAAATGAGGCATCAGGCACTGCTGAGACCTCCGTACAACAAAGGGTGGATTTCACGAAGTTCAGTGCTAAGGGCAAACAGAAAGGGCATTTTTTCAAAGTTGAAAGTTTTCAAAGTTAAAATTTTTCGGGTTTCACATAAGTAAATGTAACTTTTTATTGCCAGTGGGATGGGGGATGGGGGAGGAGGGCTTCTTTAAAGGGGATATTTGTGTCAAAGGCTTACATGTACATTTCCCTTCAGATAAACAGTATTTTTTTTGTGAAGTGGTTATCTGGCTCTGAGAAAAATCAGTATTTCCTGTCTGAAAATTCCCCTCTCATCTTGATACCCCTGAGGCTGAGCCTGCCTCATCCCGTAACTTTTGGGATGGTGGCAAATCAGGCACCTTGTGCCCAGAAAGACCCTTTGGATGGAGCCTCTGACAGAGCTCAGCCAGGGCTGGCTCACGCGCCCTCGCAGCCGGGGCTGTGCTGCTCCTCACCCTGCAGCCTCCTCAGCCAGGGCTGCTGGATGTGATCAGATGCAATCTGGCAGCTGTGAAGCTCGGTTACAAACGCCTGGGAAGAGATTACCTTCAGCTTCCAGAACATTTCTTTTAATCTGAAGAGAAGCAGACACCTCCCCTCTCCTCCCCGTGAAACCTCTGCTTTATGCGGGAGTCAACCTCATTCTCAACACCACAATTTGAACCATTATGTTCCCTTCTCTATTCCCACGTGGGATTTAACTTCTTCCACATGGAAAAAAAGATATTTTAACTTTCCTTCTTTCTGTTTCTTCTCACAGAGGAAGGAGTCAGAGCGAGGCACAAACCTGAAAAATTATCCCACCCTTTTAGCAACTGCTTTGGCATCTTCTCCAAGAGCTCTCTGGCCACTGGTGCTCCTTGGAGGACACAACAGCATCTCCAGGTGATTTCACACAGAATTTGTGCCGTTGCTTCTCTGTCCAAAGGGCTTCCATTCTGCATCTATATAAATACAGAAAGCAGGAGATAATGTTTACCAGCGATGCTCTCCAAGGAGCAAGGGATGTGCTTGTACATAGTTATTCCACCTGTTTTGTTTTCTCTCCCAGACACCGAGATTGATGAAAAAAAGGCAAAGCTGCATTTGTAGACACTGACTACACTATTACTGAACACAGAACTTAACACTGAACGTCTGGGTCATTTAAAAGGTGACCTGCATTCCTGAGAAAAAGCATTTGGTTTATTTATGGACAACAGAGGGACACTCTGGATTCACTGTATCATAGGCTTCCCAAGCAAAATGGTCCAGTCAAGGCAGAGTAAGTGAAGACATCTCACAACTAGGGAGGAAGCTTGTTCTTTCTCAGCAAATTGCTGGGTCTATGGCATATTAGGTATCATTAATGGATTAAATAACTTTTATGAAACATGACCTGCTATTTCCACAAACAAGTCTCTTAGCTTTACCACAAATATTTCCTCCAAACTCTTTGATTTTCATTTAGTGTCTATCTAAAAGGCTAAAGACCCAGGCACTCCACTCAGTTGCACTGACATTATCTTTTAATTAGCAGAGGTCACTTAATGCTTTTAGTGCAATCAACAGTTGCTTTCTTTCCATGATCAACTACAAGAGCACCACAGTTAATGCAGACTGATTAAAACTTGAAAATCCTTTAGTGTAGAAGTATCTCAGGACAAATATAATCAAGCTACTGCCTGTAGATCTTTTTCCTTGACAGCTTTGATTGCAGCACCACCAGGAAGAACAATCCAGGAGCTGTGGGTAAAAGGCCTCTCTTGTACCGTGGGTCTCACTGAGCCCTGATAAAGCCACGGGTGAAATTAATCCCCAGGGTTATCTCCACCTGCATGTGTTGGACATCCATTGAGTGCTTCCAAAACCTTGTCTCATTAGGGGGAAAACTAAAATTAGGGCTCACATGTGATAAATGACAAGTAAAGCTCACACTGGAGAGATTTACACAACTCGCTACTTGGCACTGCAGCTGAAAGCACACGTGAAAAACTGGGACCAACAATAACGTGCCTTGCAAATGTGAATCAGACTCCTCATATGAAGGCCAAGCTGGGATCCTTGTCTGATTTCAGTGGAGAAAGACCCACGGGGTGTTTAGTAGTGAGAGATTAGTCTGAAGTGAACAAGTGTTTTGAGAGTAGGGACCATGATCAGTTCAAGAGAGTGGCAAGTTTTCTTTTCCAGACTCACCTGCCCTGTTAAGAGATAGATTTTAAAAGCTAAAGGAAAACAGATTGGGGTACTGTCTCCAATACCTAATAATTTTGTTAATCCTTATTCTTTTGGCCCATGCACAAAGAAAATTATTCCAGGAAACCAATAGTAACCATTCCTTTTTAATCCCTGCATTATATCTGCTACGGAGGTCACAAAGTCAGTAAAACGAGAAGAGCTCTTACCATGCCAGTTATAAATTAACAAAGGCTTTTAATCTTGATAGCTTTTTATTGCTAGACAAGGAGCATATGTCAGAAGACATATCACAAACAACAAAACCAGGATGAACCAGACCAAAAAAAATAGAGCAAGCATGTCCATTTAAAAAACAATTACATAGAGCTCCCTTGGAATGGCCATATACATCCCCAGACCAGCCGCTTTCATCCCCTCTGCTGCATTTAGCTTATGAAAGGATTTAGTTTCCCAAGAAAAGAATTTGAGACACAAGGAAGGCAGGACAATTTTAAATTAAACAGCATGACTATGGTAACATCTGCAATAGATTGGATGCCCTAAACACAGTGCAGGAGAGATCTGTCCTCTTATCTACGGTTTGGTAAATAATTTCTCCTACTTCAAGGGTCATTACATCTTCAGCTCTTTCTGTCATTTGTGATTCCACTGAGGGGCTGGAGAATAAAGTCTCTACAGGTGCTTGTGGTGCAAGCGAGCAGCTATAAATAACATCCCGGAGTTCTGCTGTGCGGGGTAGAAAAACCTCATTCCCAGCCTGACGTCCCTTCGTTAGGCACCGACTCCCAGCCCCACAGGTCTCGGCATCTCCCGACATTGAATTTGGCAGGCGGTCACTGAGCAGCAATATGAGCCATTAGGGAAAAGGTTTTTCTGCTCCCCCACATCCCCAAAACTCCACGGTGCTCTCCTGAGAGAAATGGGGATTTGGGGTGGGGGGGAAATCCCGACAAGTGGCGTGTTCCCAAACGGGTGATTCAGCACAAAAACCTCCCTCTCCAGTCCTAAAGCCTGAACTCCTTAAGTGTGGGATGACAGACCATGGGGTGGGAGCAGATCCCCACCGTGGGGTTGCTGTCCCACATCTCTCCCCAGCCACTGCCGCGCGCTGGCTCCAGCCAAGCAGAGCTTGAGGCTCCCTCGGAGCCACCCGGCCATGAGCTGCCCCACTGCAGGCTGAGGTGAGCTCGAATAAACCCCTCAGTCTGGCTGGAGACTGCTTCTCTCGCTGGGGAAGAGATTTAAGGCTGGGGCTGGTGCAGCAGCATCTCCCTGCTAATCCCCGGAGAGACACCGGCTTGGTGCTGTACCAGCACAAAGAGGAGTCATGAAGAACATAAGGGCTGTGGAGGGGTTCTCATTGGAGGGGTGCTGGTTTTTGGAGAGTGCCAAAAATAAGGGAATCACCTTAATTAACGAGAAGAGGGGAAAATTCCAACCGGGTTTCGTGTACGAGGTATTAAAACTAAAAGAGCTGAGGAGAAGGTGAAGGGGCAGGCAGAGCCAGACACGTAAGCCGAGACCTCACGGGACAAGGTTAGGACAGAAGTGACAGCTGGTCTGAAGAAATAGCATTTTAAGATCCAAAACTCTGTCAGGAAAATCCAACCGTGCGGCCGATAGAGGAGTTCAATAAAAAATGGACAGGCAGAGAAAGGACACAAGGTACATAAATACATGCTTATTCAATAAAGCAAGAAATGGAACGGCAAAATTGAGCAAACAAGGCTGCCTGGTGGTGGGAGACAGCCTGATTTATTTGCCTTGCTGAGACACAGCAGCGTGGAAAACACAGCAGGGAAACTGTGTTGTCTCGGTAGGAATTATTCAGCAAAGGAGGGTTAGGTCATGGCTGGAGCATCACAAAGAGCCTCTGCAAGCCAAGTTTCCACAGGAAGAAAAATCACACAGACGATGCATAATTGATGCAGAAGTACCAGGAGTGCCGAACGCTCTGGGGATGGGGAGGAAAATTATTTAAAAGGGGAAAAAAAAGTCAACAAATAGTTAATAATAAAGAAGGAGTGACTTCTAATTACCTGTGCACAACTGCCTACAGCCCATGCCACAGTGACAAGCTGTTTCTTAGCAACTCAGAGGCAGCTTTTGGAAGGGCTCCTTCCAAGGAGGGAAGCTCCCACCTTCTGTGGACCAAAGTTCAGCAGTGAACTCTGACTGCACCATTACGTTTTAGGGGCTGTGGTACATTGTAGTGATGTATTTTACCTCCTGCAGGAAGAGAGCAGGCATCAAAAATAAAAAAAAATTATCTGGGAATGTGGGCGGGAATCAAGCAGCCCTGTAAAGGAGGATATTCAAATCGTGGATTTGGCATGAGGGACACCCAGGAGTTTCTGGCAGAGGAGGGATGCAGCATCACCTGAGTCAGCAGCACAGAGAAGACTGCAGAATCCCAGGGCCAGATGGTTTCACCCAAAAGCTCTGCAAGGAGAGAGCAACAGAGCTGCTAGCATGGAGATCCCTTCCCGTGGGATTAACCCCCTTCTTTGAGAAATGCTCAAGACAAATCCATTTCCCAGCCACTATTTTTTTCCTTGCCAAAAAAGCTGATTATTTTGGGAAGTCAGCAAAAGTTACACACACCTTGCTGAACAACACATTTCTACAGAGCAAAACTGCACCTTTCCGCAAACAAATCTGAAAATAATATGGGAAACTCACACAAAATCACAGGATCTTTGAAATCATCTCAGGCACAGGCATTGGCAAGGGTCTGTTGATGAGCCAGAATATCCAGGAGAGAGGGAATATTGCCATGGCTCAAAAACTGGTTGGGAGACAGGCGTAGGTGGTTAATTTTTAAGTGGATCAAAGACCTGCATCCCCACTGATGTTTAATAAATTAATGAGATGGAAAAGTACACAAAGAATAAATGTCAACTACCAGAGAGGAGCTAGGAAAATTACAGGGGTTTAGGAAATCTGCATGAGCAGACATATAGAAAAATAAACACACCCAGAGCAGCCCTACTCCTCCATAGGCATGAGGATTTTAATTCACTGGAAACTGCTACCAGTGATAATTAATAGCGAAAAAGAACAAAATTAAATGGAGCTGCTTACAATAGCCCTGCCTAAACATTTCTCTGTGGAGTGCTGGCTGGGAGAGTGGTGAGCAGAAGTGTCCCCATCTCCAGTGCCATCAGACCCTTCCTCTCATGTAACCTTAGTGCCACTGAATTCCCAGGAGGGATGAGCTGTGGATTTCAGTGCCAGCCACCACCCTCTATCTCAGGCTGATGACAAAAGTCCAAAGAAAAACCAAAAAATGACATCAAAAAGAAGCAGCTGGGGTCTGGTTAACTCCAAGAGTAACAGAATATACTGGAGGTTAATTGACACTTGCCCCCAAAGGAGAGAAACTTGGGATTTCTTCTCAGTAATGAGAAAAAGGAAAATTAAAAAAATTAAAAAAAAAAAATTGGACATCAGGAATTTAAAAGTGATGGGAAGATAATTGGGGGGACAAAAAAGCTGCATGGAATGTGCTGTACTTACTTCACAACATGTCAATGTCCAGCAAGACCTTGCCCACAGTGGGATTTGCTCAAGGATCTACACAGGATTTGCAGTCGCATTCCTCTTTATCCTCCTTTATCTAAGTGTTCCAAGCACAAAATTTGATAAGCAAGTGATGCACTGTAGTGGTGCATGCAGGAGAAGCCCTTCTCACACAGCAGTGCTCTGACGTGCGTTGCAGTGCAAATATTCTCCTGAAAGACACTTTAATAAAGTGCTCTATTGAAAATAATCTGCCAGCAGAAGAGTATTGACTGTGTAAATATGATATTGGAGAGCTGGGAGAGAGTAAATATGGGAACAAGTAAACACTGTTTTGTCAGGAGGGGGCAAACCCCCAAAACCACAGAAATAAGCAAAATTGTTTGTTATTTGCAAAACGTAAGGTAAAAGTGTTTAGCCAAGCACTGAGTCTGTGGGATTTGGGATGTCCTCAACCAAGTCCCTCCTGCTGAGAACAAGCTCCTGCCACGCAGGGATTGTGCTTCCTCCTGCTGTCCCCAGAGTGACAGCAGCATCCTCAGCCGACGTCATTGCACAAAGCTAATATTAAATGCTTTCAAATCTGATCAATAAAATAGAACTTACATTAAATGGCCAGAAAGCTGTCAGTTCTGTTTTTCAGTCCTAGACTTTCTCATGAGCTCCTGACTCAAAAAGAAAACATTGTGGCTATTAAGTAGGTAAGGCTTGATTTATCACACAGGATTTGAAAATGTTCTCTTTGAAGCACGCATAAACAGGTCAAATATTCCCAACTTTTTCTTTGGCTGGAATGTTAAAAGCATTGAATAGATAATGTCCAGGGCATTTTTGCAACCAAGGCCATACGAAGGAGGTTTGGAACATCTGTGTTCCTCTCAATTTACTTAACCTTTATTTCTTTTTCTTAAGGGAGTGTTATAATACTCTGAAATGAACCATCTACCCCGTTTTGTTTCGTTAGGGAAAGGCAGTGCTAGGAACATGACACCTTCCGGACCCTCCGTTCCCGGATGCAGACCTTACCCCTGGAATCCGAGGGGGAATGGCACATTTGGCAGCGTTTCAAACACCGCGCCCAGGGAGCAAACAGATTGCTGCAAGAATTCCAATCAAAGCATCGCTCACACTTCACAATGTACAGACTCGTTTTTCAGCTGCAAATGTTCCCGTTGACAGCTATCCAACTTTGTAATTAGTGACGAGACAGGGAATACTTTGCACTCCAGGTGCACCTCCATCAAAGGGATCCCCTGCCTCTCACCAGCGCTAACTCAGACACTTCTGCAGAGTGGGATGTGCTGCTGAAATGGATTTTCACAGAGTCCCAGGAGGGGGACTCCGGGTCCCAGCAGGAGCGGGGGTTCCACCGCACCAAGAGCTGCAGTGTCCCATTCTCCCACCCTCCCTAAAGTGCCGCTGAGCCGCGTTCTCTCTCAGGGGAACTCTGAGGCTTCAAAACAGCAACTGTTGGAGCATCACTTCAGCACATCCTCGAGTGCTTTGCTGGAGCTGCAGCACTCGAGCTCCGGCTGCTCAGCTCCTTTCACTGCCCAGCTCCTTTCCCTGCCAAGCCCTCTGCTCCTCCCCAGGCAGGGGAGCTGGGATGGGTGCAGGAGACGAGGGCGGGGGGATCAGCATCCCCTCCCGCCCCTTCCCTTTCGCTGCTGGAAAGCTGCTGACACGGACACACAAATAACTGATAGCATTAAGGTACCGGGGAGGAGGGTGTTTTGTAAAGCAGAACGCAGGCTGCTTAAATAATGAATTAAGAGGCATCAAAAATGCGTATGTAAAAGGATAGAGAGGGAAGGGCTGATATTTTAGACTATGCTAGACCACAATGAATAAATGATAAGAAAGGCTGAATACTTTACTAAGTATAAAGATGTCTAGCAAAAGAAAATTTCTTTCTCTTTTCATCCCCCACTGGGTCCCAAATGTAGACAGAGCTGAGAGGGCTCAGCTGGGCCGTGAGGTTTTCTTTCGATGTACATTTTCATCTGGACTGAGGCATTTTTATTTAACAGCATCCACCCTGTCTTTAAGCCTTTCACAGCAGAGACAGGCTTGCTTATTTTTCTGACGCCGCTGAAGTTCTCCGAGTCATAACAAACCAGGAACACCCAGTCAGTGTGACAGAGATGAAGTGATGGGTAGGAGCCACATTTCATCGCGCTATCAAGGCCTCGGCGCGGTAATTGGTGAGGAAACAATTGGGAGCTGTCAGCTCGAAACGCACGCCCTGGTGCTGACTGCTATGCAGAGCCCTTGATGGGTAAGGAACGGTGGCCAGTGTGGTCACCACTGCCCTCTTACTGGTGCCAGGCTCCTCCCAGAGCCCTGACCAGCACAGCCATCCCTCCCTGTCCCTCACAGCCTCCTCAGTCCCCTCCTGCCTGTCCCGAGGGCCGGGGCAGGTTCCTACACCCAACACGTGAACATGATGAGGATTTTAATTACCTGCAAGATGCAAAACAAATCAAATGCCGAACAGGCATAATGCCTGCTGCAGGCTCCAGCAGAGCTGCCCACACTTCACTGCGCGTTCAGGGTCTGTCCATGTTCCTCACCTGACACAGATGCACAGAGAATGGCCGAGAGAGGATGAATTGTACCAGCCGTTTACTGACCTTCACTGTCCATGGCAGCCTTCCTCTTCTCACAGGATCTGCCCACCAGACAGTTCTGAACTGCTGTTAGCGTGGAATCCTGTGTGTTAGAGAAGACCTTTTCCATCACTGGGTCCAACCATTAACCCAGCAGTGAAAGCAAAAGGAGAATTTAGGTGTTTCCTCACATATGGGGACGCCAAAGAGCCCTAATTCAACCACCAAAGCTGACGAGGGACACCTTGCTCTTGCATCATTGTCAGCCTTATTTCAATGCTTCCATCATATTGCAAACCTCACCTGCTTTCCACCCTTCTTGCACGGTAACTCAAACAATTCCTACCCTGTATTAGCGTTTACAGCTTATTTTTATTTCGCTCAGCTGCTGAAAGCTGTGGATCAGATGTCAGGCAGACAAATCATCTCCTCTGGCTTTAGCCAATGCAAAGGGATAACGCTGGACACCACAGCCCTCCTCGGGCAGCCAGAGCCCTGTGTCAGCTCAAAGCTTCCCAGAGCTGTAAAGAAAAAGTCAACCAATCCCATCTTCAGTGAGCAGCTGGGGGATAAATTTGGAAAGGGGGTGATTTGCAAAGCTCAAATATTTTTCTTTTAAAACAACTGTCTTCATGGTGGTTGCTTATTTAAAATAAACAGAATAACAACTCCATCATTTTTCAATATTTTCTCAGTTTTTCAAGTGTCAGTGGTCCATATTTCCATGACAGCAGGTGCATGTGCACACACACCACCCTTCCCAGTGAACTGCACTGGAGAAGTAATTAGGTAGTGGAAGGTGCAGGATATATTGCATGGCTGGGTGATGTGTTGCATAAGTGAAAATGAAGACTTTGCAGCAAAACAGGAATTGCATTAACTACTAAAAGGTGACAGTCTGGCACAAAGTGGTTTTAGAACAAAACATGAAGCAGGATTTTGTTAAAAAAGATTAACCGAAAATTACTTTCCAACACCAACTAAGTTGCTTAAAGAAAAACTGAAGAAAAATATACCAGTATTATGACATCTGAATCATCCTAGGCTAAAAGCTAAAATCTCCACGGATTAATTTTTTGCTTCTACAAACAGGAAGGAGGAGAAACAAAACCATGACTGCAGGAGCAGTTGCTTTGTCGTCGGTGAGCAGATTCCGCATCTGAAATGAGATTCCCTTTGAGCGTTGGAAAGGGCTCTAGTGACACCTACTGCACTCTGCTACAATGGGTGGTGAAACCTCTCCTGCCTTACCTGGGATAGGCTGTCCCTCCGAGGCCAGGGGCATTTCCAGCCTGCAGAGACCCCCGGAGCAGCAGCGGGCCCCTGAGCTCAGGCTGTCACCTGCTCAGGCTGTCCCTGGCCACCTGGGGCCAGGGTGACACCGAAACACAGCCCCAGCACTGCCGGGGAGCGCGTGGGCAGAGGCAGCAGATTTCAGGTTCTGGGCTGGGGATGATCAGTGTGGAATCACGGAGTCTTTAAGCTAGAAAAGAGCTTTTACATCGAGTCCAACCTTTAGCCCAGCATTGCCGAGACCACAACTAAACCATGTCCCCACATCTCCGTGTCTGTTAAACACCTCCAGGGCTGGGGACTCCATCACTTCCCTGGACAGCCCCTTCCAACACTTGACAACCCTTCTGGTGAAAACATTTTCTCCAATATCCAGTCTAATCCTCCACTGGCACAACTTAAAGCTGCTTCCTCTTGTCCTGTCCCTGTTCCCTGGGAGCAGAGCCCGGCTGCCACCTCCTGTCAGGGAGTTGTGCAGAGCCACAAGGTCCCCCCCGAGCCTCCTTTTCTCCAGGCTCTATCAGCAATGACTGATTTGGTAAAATTTCATCCTTTTCTGTATGTTTTCTTTACTGACAGTATTTGTATTCGACAGTGACTTTATTATCAGCTCAGTCTAGAAAATAACTCAGGCATTCTCAACTTTCTCTTTTAAAATCCTGATTGAACGTCATCTTTTGTTCAGTTTTCAACAAACCCAGCTCTCAAACACCTGGCAAGCAAAATTAACATTCCTGACACTGTTTTGTTCCCAAGTGATGGGGGAGCTGAGCTCCAGACAATTGATTTCTCACCCACTACTCAAAAGCTTCATGCACCTTGTGTACTACATTAATAAATACTTTTCTAAAGGCTAAAAAAAGGTTTGATTTTTAAAAAGTCCAAATCAAAAGAACAATGCCACTGTAGAAGTTATACATATTCAAAACAAATTTATCCTCAGTAATAGTGCAATTTATCCTTATTTTCTACTTCTCCTCCTTTTTGATTTGCCATGGAATGATTGGAAAGGGAAGGGAAACCAAGAAAACATAAATGAAATTAAGAGATAGTTTGCTATTTATTTTTTAGTTTTATTCACCTATCCAAAAGATAATGGTAATGACATAAATACTTCATGTTGTATTATATTATTTTTTGCATTTTATTTATGTATAAAGGTTATTTTTTTGTATTGTATCTATATTATTATAAAAATACTTCACTTTTCAAAGAGAGGACAGCAGCCAATTAAAGAATTACACCTGTGAATGTGCTGTCAGCTCTACCCAACCGTGGCAACACCCCCTTTCAACCTCCCCTGCCTTTTCCTTCATCTCTCCAGCACAACTCCCAGGTCACCACCCAGTTTCTCAGCCCTGCCCCTTCTCCCCACAGCCCCTCCTGGTCAGGGATGCTGCTCCCCTCTCCTGCCTCAGACTCAAGGGAATTCAGGACCTTTCCTTTCCCCTCCTGCACCTCCCTGCAGTTTGTGATATGAATATTTTCACGCCCCTCATTTTTGGCTCTGTCCCAACAGGGTTTCCACACATTTCACTTCATTTATAGCCACATTCCCAGAGGTCTCCTGAGCTCCGGGCTTGAGAATGACTCTCTGCCTGTTTTACCCATCTGAAACCTTACGCTTGTTCCTCTCTCCTCACGTCTCTCGTTCCCTCTGTGCATCTCTCTCCCCCCTGAACACAAAATGCTGTGTTCAGCTGCCCTACTGGCACAGTTCACACTGCAGGCTTTGGGTGAGGCAGCTGGGCTGGGCTGGGCTGGGCTGGGCTGGGCTGGGCTGGGCTGAGCCGAGCCCCACCCCTGGCACTGACCCAGGAGGGCTCCCACCCTGAGCAGGGCTGCAGGAGCACCCTCACACCCCGGCCTGAGGTGAGGACCTGAAACGCAAGAATGAGGAGAGTTCATGAATGAACAACAAAACTCAACCTTCTGTGGCCATTTCAGGGCCAAAGCCAGAGGGTGTTCAATAGCAGTTCATTTATTTCAGGCAAAAAGCCCAATCCATGAGAAACGTGTGTTCAGAGCAGTGGAAGTAAGAGCTCGACTTAAGGCAAACACTGCAAATTGAAACAATTACTCAGTGCTGAAATCAAACATTTTACCCTTCTGAGCACATAAAAAGCTCTCAAGGAGAACGTTTTCTTCAGTTTTTTTCCTTAAAAAAAAAATTCAAGATTAAAAGAGATATGCTAAACCCTGAATTATCTCATTAATGGTACTGGTAAGATTAACAGCAAAAATTAAACAATTCCATTATTACTTAATGGCTTTTAAAAATGTATTGCCTTAATATTTATAATCAGACTCTTAAGATTAATAATGCTGATTTGTCACCTCGCCATCACAAACCATTTCTCACACTTACCCAACTTCCACAGAACTTCCCGAAGACAAAAACTGAAATTACATCTTGATGACTTCTGAAGTAAAAGGGAAAGAAACCACATGCTTCCATAAATTATTTTTTATTCCAGATCCAGCTCTCAGTTTACATTGTACAGGAAACACAGGCCATCCCAAAAGCATTCAGGACTGGCAACATTACACAAAGTCCCCAAACTGAATTCATCACACGGATGCCAAGGTGCCCCTTAGACTCTAAACTTGGGTAAACTGGAGGGACCAAAAAAAATTTTTAAAAAATCAGCAGTAGCAAGGAACAAGATTCCCGTGGTCTGTTAGGAAAACATAACCCAGAGCTATATCCTGCCTTAAGATCAAGTGGCCCAAAAGTCTCATGGATTCCCTCAAATTCCAGCTTCCAGACAGACCCAAGGTGGCCCAGATGCTCTCTAAGTCACAAGCCAGACTTCTGCTGTTGTCCAAACTCCCACAGGATTTACTGGCAAAACCCAAAAATCCAACCAAACCTTCTGCTGCTGCCAGGAAAATTTTGTCCTATTTGTAAAGTTAATCAACACAAACAGTCTTTTCATCCCAGCAATATTAAGCCATAAAGGCTGAGTAACACGTTGGCCATCAGCTGTTGACACTGCACTCAAATTTGCTGAAACTGGTGAATGTTGGCAGGATATTTTGCCCTTGGATTAAGTCCCTGCAGCCTCTCCTCCACACATATGTTCAACCATTTGTTTTAGTGATCACTTGAAAGAGCAGCTCCTCATTAGCTGCTTCTGTGCAGAGTCAAGCACTCACTCACTGCCTTCAGCAGCATCACCTGCACCGCAGGAAGCTAAACACATACAAAGATTTTCACAAACCAATCTTCAAATGCCCAGCACTAAAGCCAGCAGTGCAGGATGGCAGCATTAGCTCTGAATGATTCCTAAATAAATAGACCTGAATATCACTTTGGACCTCAGAACATCAGGCTGTCATGGCAGGAGAAAGCAGAGACATGTGACTCCATGCAATTAACAGTATTTAAAACATTTGCCTCTAAAACCTGGCAAACTATGACCAAAAATTTTACACCTTTTTTTTTTTAATTAAAAAGCTTTTTATTAAAAAATTATGTGCACAGTTCATAATTAAATGTCAGTTCATAATTAAATGTCATCTTTACTTTAACTTGGTTTCATTCAAGCTCAGACATTTTACTGACTTAAGTTTTACACATTTTTTTACTTTAAAAATCCCACAAGGTAAAAACCCCAACAGACACATACAAATACAGGAAATGGTATTGCTCAAGGGCTTTTTTTTTTTTTTTCTTTTTTTTTCCCCTCATGTTAAGAAGTGCAATTTTGCTTCTATGGTCCTTTAAAGTGAAACAGTTTTCTCCCTCAGTAAAACAACACTCTCCAGGAAGACTTGCACCACATACACAAAATAGATGAAGGTCTCAGCTCTGCCCAGCTCCCCCTATGCACTGATTAAGGTTGTGAGAGATCTATATGAAAATTGTGCTTACAGTAACTCATCCCTACCAGTACAGACAGGTCAGTAAATGCACCCACACTCTGTGAAATTGCTGGGGAAGGGAAGTCAATACCAGCTACAATTAGAGCAGTGAAATGTTTGTATTTACCAGAACTCTCCTGCTTTTCCATACAAATGTGTGCCTGCTCCGAGCCACTGGGGCTGTGTGGCCAAACTGCAAGTCCAGCATGGGGATCCATTCCCCAAAAATCCATAATTTAACACAGAACTCTTGGGTTTTATCTCACTGAACTTGATTCTTCTACATATCCTCCTGGCCTCACTTAAGACAACAGAACTACTACCTTTATTTTCCCCACTAGAACATCTCAGCTCCAGGGGGAATTTCAGAAAGAACTCAGCTTTGGCTTAATATTCCCTTCACTGAAAACAGTGAACTGTGCTACTGGCTTTGGAAAGATTTCATTTAAAAAGTTTTCTGGATTAACTCTTCAACATTTTGAGGAAACAAGAATATTAAAAATTAGGCTTTTAGTGACTCAAAGAATTCCTCATCAATTCCTCTCCTTTCAGCTGAAAGACACTCTACACATCTCATCATTTGTCCTTAAAAAAACTAGAAGGCCATTCCCTTTAGAATCCTCAAAAAAATAAAGTTTTATTCTAATTTGCTCAAGTTTTCCAATGCAGAGTGCTGGTTTATGTGAAAAAGTAGGAAACGCCCAGATTACCTGAAATTTTAAGTATTCACTTAGGAAAATATTTACCTGCTCTGAGACAGAAAACTGACTGAACCTACTGTGCAGACCTCTTGTATTGGAGCATTTATAACCACAGGGACAAGAGTCAAAGTTTATATTTAAATGCAAAATCATAAGACTGTGCTCTCTAATGTGAAAATGTTTCTAAATTTCAAGTAGAAGCCTGAAGTGTCTGTTGACCCTGGATCTACCCCAGAAAACCTTACATGAAATGGGTGGACTTGTCTTTGTATAAAGAATGTATTTCAGAATCTGGAATGTAGAAATACAGTGCAAAAAAAACCCAGAAATAGTCTGAAAAATAATTTTTACATATCAAAACCTCCCAGATTAGAAAGGAATTATAAAGACAAGGTACGGTGCTAAGAAGTGGTCTGACAAATTAACAATGGGTTATTTCCCTCACGGGGGAAATTTATTTCTTTATGAGCATGTAGTGCCAGGACAAGGGGGAATGGCTTCAAACTGACAGGGAGTGGGCTTAGATTGGATACAAGGGATAAATTCTTTACTGTGAGGGTGGGGAGGCCCTGGCACAGGGTGCCCAGAGAAGCTGTGGCTGCCCCATCCCTGGCAGTGTCCAAGGCCAGGCTGGACAGGGCTTGGAGCAACCTGGGATAGTGGAAGGTGTCCCTGCCCATGGCCGGGGGGGGAATGAGTGGGGCTTTAAAATCCCTTCCAAGCCAGGCCATTCTGTGATTAATTAAAAACAGTATTTCAGTCAGAAATCTAATTTAGAATTCATCATGTTTTACCCTAAATGGCCACTTGGAATGCTGTGAAACATGATTTGCAGCCAGAAGCACCAAATACATAAATTCTTCCACATCAAAGGAGTAGTTTGTAAATTTTGGATGTTCTCCCAGTGTTGGGTGATGTCCCTAGAGAAACAAGATAAGGCCTTTTAGACAGAAAAAAGAAATCAATACATCTTCCATTCAAAAAAGCAAGAAAAAAATGAGGATCTACCATTTTAATTTATTATTTCTGATCCACTGATCTGCTCTGAGGCAAAAGAATCAGTAAAGTAACTGCACAACAGCCATGCTATGAATGGTTAATGGCCAATTAATTTCATTTCTCTTCTTTCCTCAGCCATAAATATAAAATGATTTCTCAATCACAACAGGGAAGTTAATTTGGCCTAAAGAATGAAAATCATATTTCAAATACCAGAACATAGGTAGGTAAAGCAAGAATACTGTGAAGTCATTCAGTTCCAGCACCTCGCCCTTGCAGTGTGGCCATCATTACCTGATCTTGAGGGAATACTTTATTCCTTTTCCTCCAAGTGATGTAATGAATGCCTCTCAGCCTTGCCAAATCCAGGTAACAACGTTCATCTTCACAATTGTATCTAGGGACAGGCAGAAAAAACATATTTACCTACAGAGATTGTGCTAAAGTTTACCAGGGTGAAACAGGAAAAAATGGAAATGTCTGTCGTCCAGTTCTAAGGCACCAAAACCATGGACAAATTCTGCTCCACTGAAGCAATAACAACAAGGGCTGCCTTCTGCTCTCAAGACATGGCCTTGGAGGCAGTTTGAGGCACATGTGCATGTCAGACATGTCCCTGTCCAGCTGCAGTCGCTCTTGGACACGTGAAAAACAACCCCGGGTTTCTGAACTTATTTGGAGACTGGACAAAACTTTCTCATGCCAAGACTACGCTGCAAAACACCAGTTCTGCAGCCTTCCCACAGCAGAATTTCCCAGGATGGAGAATTCAGCGCTCTTCTAACAAGCATTCTGGATTTCTGCTCAGTTCTGTAGATTGGAGTGTCTGCTAACACCCACACTTTGTGACAAAATATGTTTACTAGGAAGCTACAAGAGAAATTTAGGCAAAACACAACAACACAGGGCTGACCTTGGCCAGCAGGCTGGTGCTCATGTCCTGAGCAGAAAAAGGATATAAAAGCCTCCAGGGGGTTGCTGGCAGGTGGACATGCACATAATCAATTCACCTGGATCACCGAAACATCACTAGATCTCAGACTCGCCAGGCAGAACCTGAACAGTGAGGTTTTCTCATTGTTTGCCATTTTCCCATTATATTTATACCATGGAAGATAAAGAAATCACAGGCTAAGCCTGTATGATATAATTACACTGTATTTTATAATGAAAGCTTTCTCTGTTTTGATCCCCGGGAGAAGAGGCTGCCAAAAATGAAGTCTAAACAAGGCTGCAAGACAAACATTCATGGTCAAATACCAGGAAGGGAGAGGCTTCATTAACACACAGGAACAAACAGGAGCAGTTGTGTGTGCAATAGAGGGGGAAGGAGAGAGCAGCAGACTTACAGCTCAAACACAACAGCCCAGTCTGGGAGAAAGAGCAGATGGGTCAGTCCAGCTCCATGTATCCCAATGAATATATCAGAGTTGTGGGTAATTCTCAATTGCTCCGAAAATTCAAGTTCCCTGCAGACAACACAACAAAAGTGGTGATCATGTGGCAGCTCTGTCCACCCCAGCAGAACATGGGGAAAGCACAAAATTGGCTTAAGGACATACTGAAAGAGAGAACTGATTTTTCAAGGAACAACACTAAGAATCACAAATGCTGCAGCCAGCAGTAACTCAGCATGGAACTAAAAGAAATGCAGGCAGGTTTCAAAACTTCACAAGAATCTGTTTCAAAAATATTTTTGTCAACCTAAAGTTTTTGTAAGTTTAAGGGTTTTTCTTTTTACTTGCCTTCAAAAAAACGCATCACTTTAAAGAAACCCCAAAACTAAGAACAAAATACCCCAAACAAAACCTAAAAAAGACCTGTTTCTGAACTGCATTCAGTGTAATTTGAAATACACAAATAAGCTTTTTCCCACCATCTCTGTTTGGTCAGAACATGGATCTCTCAGTGCTGCTTCAGTTTCCCACTCTTCCTGCATGATTCATGACAGCTCCAGGTGGAGCTGCTGCCGTTTGGGACAGGCATGCACTGCTTGGGAACTTTTCCTTCAGTCCATTTCTTCCTGGCACAGTGCCTACTACGGCTGGCACCACAAACTGACCTCAATTGGTGTCTTCAGGGGCCACCAGAGCAGCAAATAATCAGAGTTATTACTGATTACTAAAC
The DNA here is from genome assembly GCA_013397755.1 of Cnemophilus loriae. NCBI lineage: Eukaryota > Metazoa > Chordata > Aves > Passeriformes > Corvidae > Cnemophilus > Cnemophilus loriae. The sequence continues at coordinate 1,671,026 of VZTF01001529.1, read as the reverse complement.
TAAGGCTCATATAAAACAAGGCACTAACATCATACAAGAGAAATCCCTGTTAACACAGTTATTGCAGAGCATTAGCCAATGCAAAAAGGTGATGGGAACACAGCTGGCTTTGGGAGAGGGAACAAAAGGGATTTCAAACCTTGCTCATTGTACAGCAGCTTTAACCTGAGCCTCCTAACCCTAAGGAGTGCATTATGGAATGGGTGTGCTTGACTACCTCACCCAACACTTTTCCTTCCCAGCCCTTGGATTTTGCCCAGGTGAGACCTGGGGACAGACACAGCAAAGAGCTGTCAGCAGCCACGGGCAGCACGAGCTCACAGCACTTTCCTCCACCAACTCACTTGTATTTGTAGTCCACCACTCTGACCTCCAGCGTCGACACTGTTTTCAAGGCATTCACAAGCTGAGGAGAATAATAAAAAGACAACGATTTGGTGTCCTCCTTCAGTTAACTGCTCCCTTGCAATCCTGACCCGGTAAAGATAAAACCAACTTCTCTCTTTGCCATTTTACCAGAACACAAGCTACGTGCAGCAGTGGAGGCATGAACTGAGGGCAGCCCAGCAGATAAAGCACAAATCCTTTGTCTGCTCTGTCACTGAGCTGCTGCATCACACGAGCCTCAGTTTCTCCCTACATAAGGTGGAGATGATAACCAAAATTCATTTTTGTCAGGCACTAACAGCAGAGAACGAAAACAGGCATGAAAACATTAAATATTATCATTTTGCCATGAAAGAAGCTTTTACACAAGTCCACAAAGTTGCATGATTCAAAAACATAAATCAGTATGAAAATTCATTATGTTTTGAGTGCACAAACTCTGATAAAAGGGCTTGTGCATTCCAATCTGCGGGCATTACAAAAGGTTTTGTTAGACTTCAGCACTGGAGATGCTATAAATACAAGGAATAATCTGAAAGTGAAATAATTTAATTTTATCAGAAGATCTGCAGTGTCTGTTTGCTCAGAGAAAATACTTTTAGTATTACATTTGTAGTCTTCCACTGGATATTTAGAAAGGCCAGCAAGGTTCAGTGTCTGGTGTACAGAAATGGAGACTGCCTAGAAGACATTTTAGAACAAATTAATATAAACATTGAACATATTTGTCCAAGATTTGCCAGAAAATAGATATCTTGGCTATACCTGAAAAAAAAAAAAATCAATCCAACAAGCAAAATTTAACTTGTAATAAATCTTTTTGAAAGATATAAAGGACCACACCTCATTCTGGTTTAATATTTTCCGGTAATCTGTGCTGCGTGCGAGGATGGTGACTCGAATTTTCCCATCCTAAAAAGAAAGAAGCAGCAGTGTATTAGCCAAGAGGCAGCCCTCACAAAAAAACAATCCCAAACTCTTCCATATTTACTTCTGGCAATTATTTGAGCAACTAAATATGTTCCTTCCACGTGTAATAAATAGATGATGTAGCCACCTTAAAATTCACATCGTATTTTCTGACAGATTCAAAGCATCAAAAACTTTGTGAAAGTCTGATTATTAACCAAGAACTAAATATTTTCTGAAAGATTTCTTTTATTCAATACAAAGGAGCCTTTGTATTACACATTATATGGCAGTTTTTGAAAGCAGGAAAGCTTTCTGGATGGCTTGTGCACAAGTTCCTTGGGAAAAAAATATTTTACTTCTGTAACAGTTCCTCCTTTTACCTCTTTTAATTAACTGGGCTCACAGGGGTGAGCGTTCCAAGTGAAATAAAGAGATTTAGCTGCATGACTCCCATTAGTGTCAGCAGGAGAAGCATAACTAAATGCCTGTGCAGAGCTCTGAATGTGCCCCTCAGCAATAATTCGTGGGCTACTCTCCAGCAGACACTTCAACCTCAGCTAGCCCAGAACTACCCTGGCCACCAAGGCAACGTGCAAAAACCATCAGGGTGAGCAACAGAGAAGCCCAGACTAGACAAATGGTGCTGGGCAAGCATGGAAGGAGCAGATCCCACTGCTTCCAGCTCTGATCCGAGCTCAGCAGTATCCAAGAGGATTGATAAAGGGCAAGCTCTGCTCTGCTCTGCGGGATCCCCACTGCTGCTCCATGCAACACGAGTCTGACTTAACTGGAAGGACACAAAGGCCTCAAGCACAGAGAATGGATACAGGGATGAGACCCTAAGGTCGGAAGGAGGATGTTCTAAAGTCTGTCCTACAGAAATAAGACATAAGGGCAACTTCCACAAACATACACAAATGTTTCCTGAAGGCCTTAACAGGAAAAACCCAAACCCTAAACATCACAGGAAAGGACAAAAAGCACACAGATACACCCCCGTTCCCCACTGGTTCAGTTTGCTACTGCTGTTCTCTGGCAAGAGCCACCAGCTCCATATGACAGTTGCATTGTGCAGTTATCACACCTTGGGTCCTTCCTGTGTGATATTTAATCTGTGTAGCACATGCTGAGAAAACGCTCGGAACAGCCCCGTACCGTGACAGCCGGAGATCTGAAATTCAAAAGGCAATTGTTAATATACGAAGTTATTTTGCTCAGAAAACTGAGCTTTGTGATCAGGTTTTTGCCATTGTTGTGGAACAAAAGCCCAGTATCATGCACTGTGCTATTCACTGCAACACAAGTGGCACTTTCATGTAGAAAGAAATATAACTCTCCCTAGTGCTAGAGTCTGAGTGTGTGAGCTAATACCCTCAGGGAAGTCTGACTGTGTTCAAGCTCTTGTGCTCTGCAAAAATACCAGTTAGTTCACAGTGCCCACCCATTAAAGAGCAATAATATGCACCTCCTGAGCCGTGACATGGGAAACTGCACACAACCAGCTGGAGTAACTTTAAAATCCCAATCTTTAGGGAAGATCATTCCATTTGGAACTGGAACCTTCACTGCAGTGCATTTCATGATATTGGAGGGATTCATCGGCTCGGATTCCACCCTGCCACACCTCCCTCCAGTGAGAATGGATGGATAAAGGCACTCACCAGAGGTGTGTTATAGAACAATCCATATCGCATCCGAGGCAGCAAAGAGAACACGGCTTCTTTAAAGCACACCTGGGAAGGGGATCACAAGGAGTTACACCGCACCGCCGCCTTCCCCCGGCCCATTCACTGCCAGCCCCGCTCTTAATGAGCCAGCAATTACTGCTCCTGCCAAGGACAGCCTCCCCTCCTTGGCTGTGCAAATGAATAGAACAAAGACAATCCTGGTCCCGAAAGAGCTCTCACTTGGGACGCTGCAGATGCAAGTGTGGGAAGAGGTGACGAAAACACCCCAAAACAGAACAAGCACGGACTAAAGAGAAGGAAAGCAGTCAGTGAGTTTACAGCTAGATTTAAGAGGCTAAAATGATCTCTGAATGAATGGATGCATTTTTTTGGTGTAAATTTTTTTCTAATGATAAGCAGCGGGAATGCCAATAATTACAGGGGGAAAGAAACACCTCAGGAGGAATCGGGAGACTTTTAGAAAGACCATTTGATAACGCTTAACTTCAGTCGGGAGTCCTGCAGAAGGAAAACCCATTCATAAATATCACTTCACAGGACATAAAAGTTAGGTCCATCTATATAAAGGGTAGACACACAATAGAATCAGGTTACAGCTCTGTCTCTCGTTTCTAAGGTAGAATACTCATATTACACAAATTAAACATGCATGGAAAGTATTAATGCTTTCCTCTGGAACACCCATAACCACAAGCAGCTTGAGCAGTTGTCATATTTGCTCCCTAGTGACCACGAATTAAAACAAAATGTAGCATTCCATACCCTTTTAGAGTCAAAAGTTTTCAAGTGAATTATTTCATAGTCAGTAAATGCCTTCCATGTCTCACTGAACAGGTCACCGTAGCCATACGAGCTCTAGGAGGAAAGCAAAAAACACCAGGGTACAACAATTACATGCACAGTAGAACCTCTCTTCATGATTTACAAGTTCTGTATATGAGTTTTAATACAGTTAATATGTGCAACACCACCACAGGACCCAAGGCAGCCTAGCACAGAACACACATTACACAGCACCAAACTCTGTGTTTGCACTGGCAGGTAACTCAAATTACCTCTTAGGTAGTTAATTTTTAATAAAAACTTTTATACATTAGCAAACTAGACAATTTCGTCAGTAGCAGATTAGAATTTCTGAGTTAGGAATGAGAATTACTTACTACTTTTCCCAGAAACAACAGAACACAAATTTGAAGTAACACAAACATAGGGATGGTAGAAGGTCTGAACCTCAACTCCTGAGATTTAAAAAAAAAACACCTGGGAATTCAAGTGTAGCACTGAAGTTTAAGGTAAAAAGTCACAACAAGCTTGTTTTGCATTTGCCTGTTTTGGGATTGTCACTTGCATATGGCACATGTATCACAAACTGAAGGCAATGATGTGGTTTGATGGGAGAAACAGCTAGGAGGTTTCTATAGAGAGCAGTAAAAACTTTCCCATTTGCAGTTCTGTGGGGAACCTTTAAAGAGCCATCTACACCCTACAACATTATCCCAGCAGCAGGGGCTCCTGCCTTCAGTCTGACACCTTTCCTACACATCCCAGGGCTGAGCCACCACCTCTTGCTCTCTGAATGCAATTAAATGTGCCCTCACAGCCCTGGTGCAGATTCTCACTAAAGCTTCCTTTCAGCTCTGGGGCTGGCTCAGGCTGCTTGGAAAGTTGTGTGGGAACATTGTCAATAAGAAACTTGAAAATAAGAGTACAAATGATAGCAAGAGAGAACACATATCTGGTGAAATGTAAAAGAATCTAAAGGGCACCAGATTTCCTTCGGTTCAGGATGCCTTCCTCTTGCTCTGCCATTAGGTTTTAATGAATTTTACAATCCAGACTCCCTTCTGGCCATGTATTACAAGAACTGCTCTCCCGGATTAGAAGTGGAGAACTGACAAAAGCACCACTTTCTAACCCTCTCTGCTCTCCTTAAAAGTGCTTTACAAACATTGCCTCCCTGCATTCGCAGAGGATCTGCACACCAACACCCGGTGGAATTCCTACTCATTTTCTGCTTTGTTTAACCTACATCTAAGGGCATTACTCTTTAATACGAACAGTAGCTAGGAAGTATGGCCAAATCTAATTACATCAAGGGAAAAAAAAAAAAGAGAATGAGTAATAAGCTCAAGTCCACCCTTTGATGAGCACAGACAGTTCATCAGCAGTTGACTGGTGCCATCACCTGGTTTTACACAGCAATGAACTCCAGCTGCCTGAGCAGGTAATGCTCATTTAAAATGATAACAGTGTGGCACTACTTTGAATGGTGCATTTGAAAGAGTTATTTGATTCAGCAGCACGATATAAGACAAAGAGTTGCTTTTCAAAGTAATTTACAATGCTGTCTGACACCTGGTCTTTTCAGAAAGCCATCAGAGCTGGATTAACAGGTCCCTGTACAACACCTAGAGAGCTCACTTATCTGACAGATGGCACTGATTTTAGCTTTGGAATGTAATAGAATTAGAAAAAAGGGTTTCTTCTAGCCAAACGGGTTTCTCATTAAACAGCAAGCAGGGGATATTTGCACTTCTATACTGAAGTTTAGTTGTCCTAGCACTAAATACTCAGAAAGAAAACTCAGCACTTTATGATCACAAAACAGGCCTGGGACAGGGTCATATTCAAGACCTGTTATTTCTGGACCCGATTATGCACATTATCTGGCATATTACAAATTGCCCAGTTGTTTTTTATTTAGTTTAATACCCTCCTACACAACTTAAATACTGTCCAATAAACTAATATTACTCTTAAACACAGTCATGGTTTCAACTCAGCAGTTCAGCAGAAACAGCCCCACTTAAAAACTTGTTTTATATGTTATCATGGCAATGTGACAGGTGATTGAGGGAAGTAACTGCAAGAAGGCTAGTTAAAGGAATTAAATATTAAACTGTTTTAATACATAGAAGGATTTAATTTAGCTGTTTTCTTTACTACAGGTTGCACATTACTGATTTACAAATATGCAAGACTGCATTTCTTTTTAAATATAGAAGAAACAGTTGAGCAGATCAAGTTCAGCATTCCAAGAAAAAAAAGCCTACAAAACCCAGTTAAAACTTCAAATGCTACAGATTAGAAATACTGATCAGGTTATTTTTGAGGTCACACCAAAGAAAGGCATAATTATATACTAGCAAAGCTGAGCATTCCAACAGCACATGGTTTATCATAGAAAATCTGTTTACTCAAGCACCTGTATTAAAAGGATCCAAAAATTTATCAGCTCCACGTGGCTCCACATGCCCACAAGAGAGCCAAGGGTTGGCTACTAAAACCTTCAGAGCCTCTATAAAGCAGAATCACAACCCATCACAAACATGTTAAAAGCACAGCAGACTTACAGTGTCCCACATGACTATGTTGACATCAGTGCTGAAGGAGTTATTGATATGCTGGGTAATGTAAAGATTGACAAAATCACAGAAGTGATGGTACATATTAACACCTGAGAAAGAAAGAATTGTTAGCAAAACACTGCATTACTTGCTCCACTTTTATTGGGTTATGCATTTTTCCTGATTAGCATCCTGCATTTTATATTAGCTTTCCCCTGCTTCTGACTGAATCCTCCTAATACACCCTAAGAAAGGGAACTTCTAAAGGGAAGGAACGAAGGTAAGAAAGCTGAGGTAAAACATGTTTTTAAAAAGTATGAAAGAGTTAGAAGAGTGGCCAAAAAAAAGAATAAGAAAAAGATGAGCTTCATGTGCTATTTCTCTTTACAGGCTGCAGCTGCTTTCTGAAGGATGTGAAAGGAACTCCTGCTTTAACACAGCCCAGTTAGACATCAGGAAACATGAAAACTGGCCTTCAGCACAGGCCTTGGTTCTGCTTTAGTGGGGCTAAGGGAAGCTCTGTCGTGGGACCACAAGACAGAACTCGTACTTTCACACAAGCCAAAGCCCAAGCCATTCCTCAGGTCTTCTCTCTTGTTCATTCTGGGTGCACAGAAAACCCCCGTGAAACAAAGGAGGAAACACAAAGGAAGCAACACGGTCCAGTTCCCTGCAACAACTTTGCTTAAAATGTCAGGCAGTGGCAGGGGAAGAGGAGGAATTCAGGGCACAGCTGCTGTGTGTCACAGGGACAGAACACAGCACACGGGCACCCTGCTCAAACACAGCTCACCCCACTGCAGCTGCTTGGCTTGTGCACGTCCTCAGCACCCTCCTCCGTCAACACTTGGCTGCAAACGGTGCTGCACCAACAAAAAGGCTGGTGAAGCTCAAAAAATGTCAGATTCCTAAAGCTGCCTGCGTGCTGCCCCTCTTGGAACACCACTTCTCTTCCCTGTCATGCAATCCACACAGAATCCTGCTGCTGAGCACATACTACAGGACACAGACACCCATAATTTGTGTTTCATGGTATGAAACCTGTCGTGCAGAAACACAGCCAGAACAGCCTTTGGCACAAAGTCAAACACTGCCAAACCACAGTCCAGAGAACAACTGTGCAAGGCAAACAACAGGAAATCGTTCTGATTTTTTTTTTTAAATCATCTCTGGGAAATTATAAGATTTTCAAATTTCAGTCGCCGAGTTTGTCGCTGGAACTACACCAAAAAAGGAATTAAAAAGTCACATCCTTTTTCATATTACAAGTGAACTTAACTATCATATGGGCATAATGTAGATGGGCAAGTTTAATATGAGCTTTTTTTACTGCAGTACAAAAAAAAATAAACTAAAGATACCGATTACCTGCATCTAATTTCATGAAGTATGTTGGCTTTTCAATAACAATGTCACACTTCTCATCTTCTAGAGGCCTGAAGTCTAATGCAGTGAATGTCTGGAGTTCTGCAAACCTAGAGAGATTCAATCACACAGAATATGCTTTGACATCAGCACATTTTAAAAAATGTACTTCGTATGTCTCAGGTTTAGTAACTGTCCTTCCAGTCCGTTTCAGTTAACAGGATTTAGTTAAACAGAAAACTGAGTCTGACAATTAAAATGATTTGAAATTATAATGGAAGGTTCTTCAGGGCTTCTAGAGGTTAAACACTGCCTTTGATCTCAGGAGTGAACAGCACCTTTGATCTCCAAATCAAGGCAGCAGAGATGTAACAAAGAACCTCAGAGCCTGGATCTGTGGCTCCATCCAACTTGATCTGCGTTGCCAAAGACACTTCAGTGAGATTTCCATGCTTTGGTTGGAATAATGCATGTTGAGGCAGTATTTATTGCTCCTGGATCTAAACAAGGATGAGCAGTTGTGATGACAGTAGCAGGCAGAGGAAAAAGTCTTCCTCCTCTGCAGCTGTTCTTGACTTAAATTAAACATCAATGAAAAATGGGGGAAGAAAAGAAAACACGAGCAAAGCATAAGAACGAATTATTATATGGACCTTAATGGCTCCAGTTCCTTCATCAGTTAACTGGCAGTGCAGCTCTGAAGTGCTAACGTGCAAACTGTGATGCTCTGCACTTCCTACTCAGCCTGTGGACTCAGCCCACCTCACATTCCAAGCAGAGGCTCGCTCATCCTCACCAAGGACTGTGGGAACTCACACACACGTGCCAGCTTCAAGGCATCTCACAACAAAACAATCGCCCCTTCTACACACAGATTAGGCACAGCACCAGCACCTTGCCCAGAAAACACCTGAAGGTTAGAACTGCCCACTGCAAGATGTTTTCACATCTTTTGCTGCTGCGAATGAGGCAGGACACAATCACACACAGCGTGGTTCGGACTTTCTGCAGAGATGTAATTATCAGAGGTTTCAAATACGAACTCTCAAACTGACCTTAAAAGGAGCAAGTCTTTGCTCAGTATGAAATCCCCTACACACAGCTGCTAATGCCAATGACAAAAAAATCAAAAATAATTAGCAAGTCAGCTTGGAAGCAGCCTTGGCAAGAGATTCTTACCAAGACTGCAGAGGGCTCTTGCGCTGACCTTCAGCCAGAAATGCTTGAACGTCGAGGGTGCAATGACCGCCAATTTCCCCCTTCTGGAAAAAGTCTTCTTTGAATCTAATGCAAATTAGAAAAAGTCTATCAGCTTTTGTGCAACAGGGCTATCAGTGCCCTGCGATCTCAGTTACATACTCAAGGCAGTGCTACTTAGTCTCAGCTCAGCAGGGCACTTCAAACATATTTAAAACCTGAGTATTTTCCTCAGCATAAATCGAGAATTTCCCACAACTCCCAAATAAAGATAGTGGTGTCCTTGAAGGTCTAGACGTCACCTTAGAAAGCAGCACTAATCCACCCAGAATGTTAAGAATTATTTACACATACCCAAATGAGTAATTTAACTAGATTTTGCTACATAACAGTGATGCATCACTGCATGACAGGAGCATCACTGGTTGGAGTTTTTGTTTGTTTTTAACAATTTCTCACCGAAATTTACCGCAGATTTCACAACCCACTTTGCTACCCAAGGATTTTATACGACATATGAAGAGTGAGGAGGAAGAACAAATTTCCTGAAAACAAGTTGCCAGCTAAAAGCACTGTCTAAATTAGTTTTCAGGGCAGGCTGTGATGATGACAAAACCCATTCTGAAGGGTAATGTCAGTCTCAGTCATGAACCAGATCAAGACATCGAATTCAAAGACAAGGCAGAGGGTCATGCCAGCACCACTGGCATGGTTTTTTCATCCAGTTTCCAATATGTAGCATTTTAATTTGGGATGTGGAGGATTCAGGTTCAGATCTCTCCTCAGTCACTCAGTATCTAAAAATGCAGCTCCTGGATCTGGTATAGAGGCACAGGAAAGGTCTTGGTTCCTCAGACAAAAACAGTTGTATTTTGCACATTGTCTGATCAAGGAAGGACATGACTGAAGGCACAGAAACGTCTTCCTCTCTTCCATCAGGGAGGATTTCAATCACCCATCATCATCCCATAAAACTGAGAACTGGGGTTTTTACACCACCTGTGCTGCTGACAGCAGCAGCAGCAGCCAGCAATGAAGAGGTGTAAACCTTTACAGGGCTTTAGCAACAAGTCTCTGATCAGCAATAAAACCCGTGGCAACAAGCAAACCAGCTTTGTTAAACAAATTCTCAAATCCTTTTCCCTGCCATCCCATTTTTGCTATAACACAGGCAAATCAGAGACCTGTCGTGGTTTCTCTTTACAGCTCGTAAATCAATGTACAAGTTTGTTGCTCTGCAATGCTGAAGGTACTGGGAACAGGTCAGAGATGAATCCCCCTGTTAAGAACAAGTAGAATTCTGTCAATAACAAAAATTATTTTGAAAAGCAAGTGCGAAGCATCACATCTATCAGAAATACCTACTGTTGCTGCAGGCTTGCAATGGGTTTTCATTTCACCGAGCCTCTCCCGAACATATCCAAAGTCTGCTTGTTTCCAGAATATCTGCTGGGCTGTCTCGATGTCACTTGCCCTGATGTGTGAAGGAGAGAGGAAACAAATCAAGGTCTGTTGCTCAATTCTAGTAATAACTTCAACAGATAACGTTTTTCCACTGAAAGTGGAACAGAAGAACCAGCCAGTTATTTTATTGGCATATTTAAGACACTGAAACAGGAAGCACTTATCAGCTGCATGTAAGTGAAAACATCAATGGTAATTTAAAGCTATTCTCCCCTAAAAGGGTACAAATTTTTTTTTCACATTTTTTCCTCTGTTTTTAAAGCTAAGAAAGGAAATACAGTTATTTTAGGAATCTCAATTCAAGGCTGAATCAGAATAATGAAAACATTCTGGCAGGAAGCATTTCTAATGGCATTTTCTTCCTTAAAAAGTTAATTTTTTTAAATCACGTTTAAAGGCTCATTATGCATAAATACACACATTATTTATATACACAGGTGTCCACAAAAAATCATGCTTTAAATTCCAAATATCACAATCATGCTTGCTTCACAGATATATCAAAGTGAGCACTACACTCTTTCTCTATCATAATGTAGAGTAGAATTTTAAAATTAAACTTACCATCCAGTTTCAACATAATCACATACTGGGTAACTGAACCTGTTCTCTGATCTGCAAGATTTCTCATAACCCCAGCAGGATTTTAGTTTCTTCAAGTGTTTCTGCAACACAGAATGACTGAATCGGGTTTTGCAACAGGAAAATGGGAAATGACTTAATTTAGCTGTTAGCTTTTAAATGACATCTCGCTCATAAATCTTCCATAAAAGGCTTTTGGTTTGGTCTGTTTTCAAGCAGAGTTTGAGAAACAACACCCAGATTCTCATGAACGACAGAGGCTCCAAAGAGGACACAGATGCACAGCAGTGTTACTCTTGTCTTTAATATGCTCTAAGACAAACCCTTTTCCTGACTAATTGGCAAGGAGACCAATTAATCACCACCTCCAACTGCTACGGCTCCCAAGAACAAACCACTCCAAGAGGACATTTGAACAAACCAACAGAAAAAAAAAATCAAACTTACTTTATATGGGCAAAGAGCATCCTGCTTACAGATGTCAGCAACGTGCTGGTTATTGTGCAGAAAGTAGGGGATGTGCTCATCTGGCAAGTTGATGGCTTTGTAGCTATAGAACGGCTCCTCCGGAATGTTTGGGAATTCAGTAGGATTTTCAGCTTGGGAATTAGCCAGAATTTCTTGCAGTAGCAATCCAAACACAAGCAACATAAACATGGCAACCTGTGAGTTCTGTGCTTTATAAATAAAATAGAAAAAAAAAAAAAAGAAATTAATATATATGCAGCATTTCAAGCACACGGGACAAAATTCAGTCAAAGTCAGACATATAGTCAAAGAATTTGTACTTGCATTTCTTGGGTGGTTTCTTTTTCCTGTGAAGACCAAACTTTCACTGAGAGGCCAGACTGCATGACCTCAGGATTATCTTTGAATCATCAGTCACTGAGTGTTATTACGCACTACAAACTCCCAGTCAAGCTAAAATGGGTGTGTTTACTTTAGCTAAATGCCAAGGGATCCTGAGAGCTCAGTGTGGAAACTAAGTATAGAGCATGTAATATCCAGTGAGAAGGGAGAAAAAGTAGAAGAACTGGGGGGAGGGGTGAGAAAAGAAGGATTTTTAGTTTTAAAGTAAGTATGAAAATAATAAATTCTCCACTTTGAACTAATCATCAGCTGAAGGAAAACTATGCAGACACAAATATAGAGTCACAGATAAATCTGTTACAGGATGCCTGTTTTTGGTGCTTATCATGTTAAAGAAACTTGACTACTGAGTGCATTCTATATATATATTCTATATATAATTTTATATATAATAAAAGTGTATTTATATATATACACATGTACACACACACAGGCCCACACATCTGCGTACCCTAAAGCTGACTGCATACCTTCCTGCTAATACAACCTTCTCATCTAACACCCCTGCTTTGAATCATTAAACTTCCTGAGGAAAAAAAATGTATGGCCTGTATCTAAACTCCACCTTTTTTGGCGTTATAATTTGCTAAAATTTGCATGCTTGCTTTCAACTGAAGCCTTTAGCAAAATTCCTACGATACAAGTAGTTTTACCTGTTTGGTTTGAGAAGAACCACTTCAGATTTCCCAGGTACAGAAACCTAGTGCGGGGGAGGAAAGGTGGAGTTAGATACGTCCTGCAAAAGGAGATTTCCTCAGGACACTGTCCTGCTCCTAGACACACGTTCCCAGCAACGAGAGCAGCTTCCACAGCCCGGGCACGCTGCTGACCCATCACTCAGGTCCCGTTCCCTGGCGCACAGCCCGGGGGCGTGGGGGTATTTCGCAAGGATCACACCTCCCCCATCACAAACCCCGCGGTGTCCGCAAAACACGCGGCCCCTCACCCGGCCCTGGGCGCTGGCGGAGGGGCCGTCACTTCGGGAAAGTGCCCGGCACCCTGTGCCAGGCCGTGCTGGGCTCCATCACAGACCCAGACCCGGAGCCAGCCTCTGGCCCAGCCAGCCCTGCTGCCTGACCCGCGCTTGTCATGCCCGTGCTGGACCCGGCGCCTCCGCCCCGCCCTGCGCTCGCCCGCCCCGGCACAGCATCGCATCTCACCGCGTATCTCACCGCGTATCTCACCGCGCCTCAGCCCCGCCGGCCCCGGGGAGCCCCGCGGCCCACGGGACCGGCCGCTCCTCCTGTTCGGCGCTCGCCGCCGGCCTCAATCCTCATGTCCGGGGGCAGCGCTCGGCCCGGCCCCGCCGGGCTGCGCGGGGAAGCGCCCGTGCGGGTG
>VZTF01001529.1:1626461-1656957 GCA_013397755.1 Cnemophilus loriae | reverse complement strand
ATTAGGTTCACACCCACCCACCCACCCCAGAACTATTTTTAAGACTTTTCTTAAAGAGAACCAGAGCACACTGTTAGCGGAAAATTTTATTTTACCCTGACCCGTGCTTTTTACAGTTTATACATATTTTACAACTAGAAACCAAGGGGTTTAATTTCACTGTGATAACCATTTCACCTCATATTAAGGATCATTACAGCCCTTAGTAAAATGTAAGCACATAAATTACAACAAACTTGTAGCAGAAAAAAAAAATAAAACTAATCCTTCTCTCATTTGTGATTTTGACCAGAGATTTTGAACACGGGCTCTTGAGTTCCTAAAGGAAGTGAGTACCAGAGTCATTTACTCTTCATCCAAACCCACCTACATCCATCCATCCATCCACAGAGGCCTTTCCATCAGCAATTCAGCTCCTTCTGAACACTACGCTGAGTAACCTTTAAATAACACTTCTTCATACTTGAATATGCAGTGAAAACAAGAGCTAAATTAGTTGCTTTCAGAAGGAATGTTCTAAAGTAATAAATTTAGACAGAAGCGAGTACTAGAATTCTAACCTAATTCCTTTCATTTTGCACGTTACTCTTCTAGGCAGTCTCAGTAAGAGCAATGAATTAAATGTGTCCAAGCAGACATTAATGTTTCTTCAAAACAAGCATACAATTATATCAAAGATGAGCAAACCAGGGTACTTTAAAGTCTGTTACCTTCCAACAGCCCCTTTGTTTTCTAAGGCTTTGATGATTAAGACACAGAAGGCCATCTGATTCTCAGGTGATAGTAAAGGTTGCACTACAAAGGAATATAGAATCCAAAAATAGTCAATACAAATATTTACACCTACTTCAGTAAAATTTAAAAATCTAATACTTTTTGCGTTTTTACATCTAAAACAGTTAATGCTGATTGCATGTTAAAATTTCCCTTTTACCTAAGCTCTTCCTAAAAACCAAGATAGCCCAAGACAGCCCAAGACATACTCAGAACTGCCTGTCAGCCCTTCAGGAGCATCTGCTCACATTACACAGGAAATGTTACCTTCAAAAGCACTGGCAGAAAGAGATCCCAATAAAAGTTCAAAGGATAATTTATTTTTTTTTACTGCTGCGTTTGTCTACCAAGATTGTAAAAAAAAAAGGTGACAACCAGCAAGTTATTGATTTGCTGTAGTAGATAAAAGCTGAACAGAATTTCTCATCTTTGACCATCATAAAAAGCTGTTTTCTTAAGAAAAGGCTGAACTAACCCTTGTACATAATTCCAACACACAATAAATCAGTAAAATTCCAGCAAGTGTTTTAATATGGACTGATTTTCCCTTAGGGTTGATTGGTCTGGGGGTTTTCTGAAACTTAGAGCAACACACCATGCTTCAATATGAAGGTAAAGTGTTAAATTCTGAGGTTTTTAGAAGAAAAATTGTATCACCATGGTTTCCAAAACTCAAATGAAGACAACAAGAGGGTAATTCCCTCCCACTTCCCAATGAGAGAAAAAAAAAAAAAAAGGAAGAGAAAAAGGTATTTTTATTAAAGCAGTTAAAAGTTTCTATGACAGATGGGGAGTTATAACAAATGTAAGTGTTCTTGCTCTGTGGCTTTAATAAAATCCTCACAGAGTAACTGCCTAAATCTCAGATCAGACTAGGATTTTCCATGAACATTCCCTTGCCTGTGTAAGTTCAGTGACTAACTGTTCTCCCAGTGAAGAATAAATCCTTAACACCCATAGTAAAGTCATATTACCGAGAGGCATTTCTCCAGAAGCAACTCCTCATCTTTCACATCCTTTGTCTGTCAGGCCACCGAATACCCAAGCAGGAAAAGAGTTCCCAAATTACAACGTGCACTGGTCTGGGAAAAAAAACCCTCTCCCAACAGAGGCACTGGTGTGATAAGCAAAGAATTTCAACTGCCCAGTATTTCACACGAGTAGGTTCTGAGATGCAGCAAAATATTTGCTCTCTGGAATGCAGAGAGGAAGACGAAAGCTTCTTCTCAGCATTCCCAAGGGCCCAATTCAAACATTTCCTCTGACATTACCAAAAATGCAGCTCAGCTCCAAGTCACGTGAGTGCTGTTTGACCAATACCTTGCTTAAGGGATGGCATGAGAAACACTCTGCAGCCACTGGAGACTTGCTCGAAAACTATTATTAAGCCACGGTTCAATTTTACAAGAAGTCTAACCCTTGCTACATATATAAAAGGAACCATGAGATCTGCAGCAATTTATTTTCAAAAAACTAGTTTTCTGCATTCTTCTGAACTGTTTCAGCCACTGATAAAAATCAGCTACTATGTCTAGAACAGATATTTAATAGCTCAGATTTCTGGTGTTTACAGTTGAACACATGTATAATTACAGGCAGAGCTGTTGTCTCCAGACTGCTCATGAGAACACAAGCAATATACAAGATGAAGCTATAATTTGAAGTCTCATCTGAGTCTCACGCTCTGCTTTAGAGGACTCAGTGTAGTCAGACTAATCTGATTTGCTTAAGAATAATCACCCTGACACGTTCAGATGTTGCAAGTACAAATCTAAGATTTTCCTGTCATAAAAATATCTGCCAGTTATGCTTCAGACAGCAAGTCCCCGGTACTTTGTTATTAAAAATTAACTGATGAGGTGTTAGAAAAACTCATTTGAACACTTAGGAAGGACTTCTACGATTTTCACAAGTTTACAAAGATTACAAATCAAGGGCTGCTTTAGTACTACTCATGCCTTCCAGTGCTGTCTCATGAGGTAACAACCATCATCTCTGCTGCTCACAAGTAAAATGACCCACCATTTAGCCAAAACTTAAATAAAGGGATGACTGAAGAAAAAAATTAAATACTGCACAAATAATTTAACTGCAGACAGAACAGGACACTTCAAGCATTGATTCTTCTGTCAACATATGAACTCTATTATATAGTCACATTTTCTATAATACACGGGTTTTTTACAAGACATTTAAATTCATCATTTACATAAACAATTATCTTTACAGTCTGTCACCATGTAATGTTAAGAGTCCCATGAGGAATTAATTTTGTCTTTGTTTTAAAAGTTCATCTATCTGAGTCTTGTACATGTTTTTCACATCTTCCAGATCCAGTCGGAGCTCCTCAGCCTCCTCTGCCTTCTCCCCATACATCTGGAGAATCGTGTTGTACCGTTGATCCAAATCCTGCAAGGACACACTTTGTTACCTCACTGCTCTGCAGCTTCAAACAAGCTGCTGCTGGGACAGTGTTTTACACTGCCAGGAGAAATAAGTGCAGCATTACCTTATCAAGGTGTAACTGCAGTGAAGCACACAGTAAACTCTTCAAAAATACTTTGTGCTTTGAATACAGCTAGATTTATATTGTAGATGTTAAAGGGAGATATTCCAAAGACCCTAAAGAGAATTAGTGCTGGCTTCAGAGGACATAGTGAAGCACTTTGAAGTTCAGTTGCTATAAGCATTAAAAACAGTTAGAAAACTGCACTGTTTTACTACAGGAATGACCAGTTTGTGAAATGTTTCATGAGAAAACACTTTTTCAAATATTTCCGTTTCAATTCTTAAACATTAGGATTCAATTATTTGTCCTGATTGCTGTATCTCTACTGGACACATACTCAGCTTCTGCATCAACCTCTCATAAAAACATGATATTTATCAAAACACTCCATGTACTAAAAAATCCAGTTCCAGACAAGTGCCTAAATGCTAGAAACAGAAATGGTTCTCTCCCTGATTTAGTACACGTTTCCAACAACTGTGTTTTGAAGTGACTCCCTAACCATGGAGTGGGCATTTTTAGATTCTACCATATAAAAGAAAAAAAAAAACCCAAAAAAACAGACTCTTCAGTCGCTTTATGCTTAAAGACAGATTTAAATATATTCCTAAACTGATAGGACTATTCCTAAAGAAATGCAATTATCTACATTTTACGATGGACTTACACCAGAAATACACTTACCTTTAACTGTGTGCGTAATTTGGGTATTTCCTTCACTTTTTCTTCCAGTTCATCATTTTGATTTGTTAATTTAACCAGCTCTTCTGCCATTATTGATCGAGTTTTCTCCAGGTTTCCAATTTCCAGCTAAGGTAAACATGCATAGCAAGCAGGAGAAGGAAAGAATTTATTGTACTTAAAAAACATCATATCAAAATACACAGTAATTAAGGCTTATTCTTAAGCCAGACTGTGAAACAGCATATCTCAGATCCACTCTCACTTTCTCCTCAGATCTCAGTGGCTTGGGCTTTTTACTGTTCAGACAGGTAAGTTTTCTGGATAGGTCCTTGCCAAAACAAAAAAGGAAGCAACAAATCCTTCTTGTGCTCATCCCTACACAGCTGTGCTTGTTCACAGAATTATCATAACATTGACCAAGCTTTCTGAAAAGATACCTGTAGATGTGAAATCTCTCCTTCTCTTAGTTTTAGCTGTGACTGAAGGTTTTCAATTATACTCGAACCTGATCCCATCCTTATTGCATCATAGAGATTGCTCCCACTGGTAGCTATTGGTCCAAACGAGTGATCCTGAGGATCATCCTACAAGCAGAAGGTTAGAGAAGCTGAAAATTAGACAAAAACACGCCCATTTTGGAATCTTCCCTCTCCTAAACACATCATTTAAGATTTAAAATTACATTGTGCTAGGCAAGCCTTTCGATGCTTAAAGCTTCTTTTCAAAACAAAAGCTTAAGGTGAATAGGTACAAGCTGGGATAGCTCCCTGCTGGCAAGTTCTCCTGACACTTACACAGGTGCCATTTAACTCTGACAGCATCAACTGCATTGACAGGGAAGGAGCAGCAGCAGGAGACAGCAGAGTACAGCAGTCAGTGATGCTGCCTAGGGAGCAGGGGTGTGCCCTAAACCAGGAGTGCAAGTGAAAAATAAACAAATTGTATGTTTTACAATCACATCTTGTAACCAGGTTTCAGATGTTTCTGCACAGGAAGTTATCTTGTCTAAGGCAATTACACTCTTGAAGAGTCATTTTCTATGCTACTAAAAATTCTTGAGGAGGAAAGTAAGTGGGCTGTCAAGAAGAAAAAAGCCATTACAGGTGATCTATCCTACCTGTGAGAGAAAAGAGGTCTGAAGTCCTGCCATGTCCACCCCACTTATGGAACTGGAGCGGGACATTAACGGAGTACTTGATACAGTTTCAACTGTAAAAGACTTTCAAAACAAACAAAACAAAACAAACAAAGACATCCAATACTACCAGTTAGAAAAAGAAAAAATGTTCACCACATGCTAAAAGACAGATTTCATAAATAGCCTTCACTTTTTCCACCAACAACTACAGAACACTATGTGACAGATTTTCTACTTGCTCCATCCCTAAAACATATGAAAGTTCAACAACAAAGAATTTCTGTGCTGTAACACAGCCTATCTTCAAGATCTCAGACCTTTCAGGAAATTAAGACAGAAGCTGCAAATTACACCAAAAAAGGTTCTCTTTCAAGTGGCCAAGGGAGACTCAGAGGCAGTTTTGTATGCCCAAATGTATCACAGAAAGAATATCTCACACCCAGAAGAACATCTCTTCTTAGAATGACTGTTAAGAGAAATGCTAAGGGCTTTTTCTTCCTTTTAAATAAAGTGTACGAATTAAACTCCAGGATTTTTCACATGCTAATGATTTACTGATATCTCTTCAGAACAGACTGGCCCCTTTTTGCAGGCAGCATCTACAAGCATGCTAACCTCTGAAGGGGAAAGCACTTCGATTTTAGGACTGGAGACAGTAAGAAACAAATAACAAATCGTTTTACTTGAATACTAACTGCTAATTAGCAGTAATGACTTTAATGACTACTGAGGATTGCTGTGTGACTTGTGACTTCAGCTGGAAAGCATGTGGAACATTACACACAGTCATGTGAAACAAAACAGGAATTCAGTGGAAGCAATGCTGGTAGTCTAAGTAAAGAAAACAAGTAGCTTGAGGAGAAAAAGGATCCAAGAGCACTCAAAGAACACAGAGGATTAACACAACAATCCATATTTTATCTCTTCTCAGGTATTACTCAAAACTTATTTCAGTGAGTCTAACACACCTATTTCACTGGAAAGATACTGCCAGGTACTAAAAGTTTCAGGGATAGATATCTACTAAAATAAAGACAATATCAATGAGACTTAGAAATGTTAGGGTTTGGTACCTTCTCCTTTGCTGCTTCTTGCACAAGAATAGCCTTTTTCCTCTCCTGTTCAACTTTCATCTTCTCCATTTCTAACTGAGTAGCCAGCAGTGTCTGCAAAGATAAATACAAGCTGTTAACCTCTTGCTAGCTCAGATTTCAACCATAACAGAGATTAAAGCTGAACTAGGCAATACCTTTTCTTTCTTTGCATCTTCCAAGGTTTTTGCATACTCATCTTTGAGCCCTTCTAGTTCAACCTCATACCTACATGGAGGAAGGAAAGAGGTAGAGAAAGTCACTAAAGAAGTATTCTCTGTTCTATTCTCTGTGGATTCAGATGCTTTTAAAACAAAGCTGCAAGGCTCCAAAATGTTCTGAATGTAACACTTTTCAATCTTTAGTGTGAAACAAAGTATCCTTAACAACATTTTTTTTGTAACATTCTGCCAACATGTTGCATAGTCATATCAACACTCCATTTCGCTACAGTTATAAAGAAACGCTGTTAACCAAAAACGAACTCACCTGCTGTTTTCATTTTCCATTTTCTTCAATTTGTTTCTCTCCACTTCCAGCTGAGCCTGAAGACGGGTATTTTCTTGCCTTAAAAGACTATTTTGAGATTCAGAAGAAGACATCTGAATTTTATTAGCAAGAAGTTCTTCTGTAGCAGCCCGTTCTCTCTCAGCAGCTGCTGCTAGAAGAGTTTGAGACTCACCTAATAGTAAGAAAAACGTGGAATTTAACCTTTTTGGATCAAACACCTAGAATATGAGCCATTTACTTATACATCAAAACGGAATCTGAGATTTTTTTCCATATGCAACTAATCTTTCTTAAAAAATACATCTTGGTTTCTTTTGTAAAGGAAATTAAGTATTTGCCACACACAGAGAGAGGATCAAAGCAATGCAGAATGAAGAGATTTCAAACTCTTTCAGAGTGCAATATACAAATACAGATTGCCTCCAGAAAGGAAATAATTTCTTTGGGTCCACCTTTGGGCTTTTAATGTATTTTTCATTTAAAACAATAAGTTACTACTGTATCAAGTAATATGTGTATCATCACCTATGCAGTTAGGAAAGTGATTCCAAACTTTACAATTTGGAATCTCAGCACCAGGCTCCATGCTGGAATACCTTCAGTGTCTCAATGCTGTAAGGACGTGCACACCTTAACCCCTCCACCTTACAATCTTATGTTACAGTGTGTTTTAAAGGGAATCAGTGGATTACCTGTCCAAGAACCTTGGCATAAACCCCCCCACATCATCTCCTTACAGGGAAGCATCTGGTGCTCATCTCTCCTGATCCACTGTCTATGCTTTGGGCACGTGTTAAGCCCTTTATGTTTACCTTCAAGCATCTCACATCTTCACCCAAGAGGCTCACAGTTCACTAAAAGCTAAAGCATCTCACCCAGCCTGTCAGAAAGGTTCTTTTCCAGTTTCTCCCATGCAGAGGTCTGAGCTCCCAGCGTGGCCTGCAGGTTCTCTATCTGCCGCAGGAGGGGCCGCGTAGCAGAGGTAACACTTTGGCTCAGCTCTTGGTTCCTGCTCTCTGCTTCTTGGAGTCTCTGAAATCACAAATTAAATATAATTAAAATCATATGATGGATTGAAAGATTCATACAGAATTGATCTAAATAAATAGCAGCTGCTTTACATTCTAAAATTATTGCTTTACAATCTTACATTCATGTGGTTCAAACTCACAATGAAGTGTGAAATTCCAAAAGAGAAGTTAAACATTTTTAGATATATAATAGAGCAAGGGCCCAGAAATTCCACAGCTCTGGACATAATTTGAAATATTTTGGCAACAATCTATATTCTGACCCTTAAGAACAATAAAAATATTCTTAAGAAGCAGATAAAGAGTCATTCAAAACTGTATCTGCCAGCAATTTTAGATGACTATCACAAAATTAATGTCTGTATTTTGTCTCATATTTAAAAAGGACAGCATTCTATTTAAGAGGCATCATAAAAAATTATGACATTTGTTCCACTATGTGATTTAAAAAAACACTTCCATTAATATTTTTATTGCTCCTCTGTAAAAGACAACCACTGCAGGTAACCAGGAAAATAAAGCCTCTCTTTTCAGGCTGTTTATGTCATGGCAGCATTTTATTTTTGGGTTTTTAGAAGCCTTCCTTGCAGAGACAAACTGGCATCATCTGTTTATTATAGTACCTGTTGTAGTTCACCAATTTCCTGCCGTAAATAATCTTCTTTTCTTGCTGCCTGCTGCTCTGCACGTTGCAGTGCCAGCCTCAGGTCTGCCACCTAAATAAACAAGAAATTGTTACTAAACTCTTGCCAAAAGTTATATCATCACCTATTCCTTGCCACAGTCCTACACCATTTTCAAACAGTGTTAGACAGGATATGTTTGTTTACAAGTAAAGGCTTCATTTTTGCACGCACACAAATAGTTACACTGATTTATTTATCACTAAAAATTCTAAGAGGTAAGAGTACTACAAACTTAACACAGAGCCTGTCAAAGTAATTTCATTTAGACAAGTAAAATTATAAGTACTTTTATTTAAAATTAGTATTTTAAAGGTTAGGACAACCACCTCTCAGTACTGAACAAGTTCCATGGGGAAGAAATCCTCTGGGTATTTGCTAAGTACACAAAAACAAGTTCCACCCAGTTCATTATGTCAGGTGTACACAGCACCTCAGTACAGTCACTTGTGGAATTAAAAAGTTTATTGACTGCATTTCAGACCCACCTGAATTGCCAAAGCTTCTTGTTGCTGCCGAGCCTCCTCCTGGGCCTTTTCCAGTGCTAACCCAAGCTCTTCCTTTGCCTTCATTTCCCGACTTAGGGCTGCTTCCTGAGCCTCACTGTCCTTTGTAGCATTAGCTTTATGAAGATCTGCAAGTTCCCTGGTAAGAAAAAACCAAACAAATAAACAAACCTCAGTGCATTTAAATGACAACAGCAACTTGGCAAATAACTCTGTTACATTTAAATATTTCACAAGCACTGCACAAGAAAGGGCCACGATCTGAAGGTGTGATTGCTTTGCTTACTTGTATGCACTGTCGAGTGCTGCCTGCACGCTCCTGTTCCTCTCTTCAAGTTCCTCCACTTCTGCCTGAAGTTTAGCAAGGTCCTTTTCTTGTCTCTCCACAACACTGTTCAGTTGTTTAATGCTGTCTCGATGCTGCTTCTCAAGGTCTTCCTTGCCATCAAGCACCTGTCAGTGCAAACAAGAAACATGAAACAAACCCCAGGACAAGGGGCTGACAGCGCTGTCTGAGGACAGTGACAACAGCGGCAACCAGTTTGGGATGAACTTACACAAAGAGTATCTAACACTTGGCAAAAAGAGAAAGGTTTTGCTTCCCCACCTTCCCCAGAGGAGGGAGCTGCTCTTCAGCACAGTTTCACACAACTCCACATCCCGGGTCTGAAATTTGTAAGGTCTTGATTCAACTACTAACTGCCCAAATTTTGGTGGTACAGGTTTTCCAGCTCACATGGTAACAGCAGTGCAAGTGCAAACAAGCAGCTGAGAAGATCCCTCACTGCAGTTTTACAAGGAATACACACATAAATCACAACTCAGTGCCCCAGTAACATGAAATGGTGAGACCCTGGCACAGGTTGCCCAGAAAAACTGTGGTTACCCCATCCCTGGAAGTGTCCCAGGCCAGGCTGGAAGGGGCTTGGAGCAACCTGGGATAGTGGAAGGTGTCCCTGCCCATGGCATGGAACAAGATGGCCTTTAGGGTCCCTTCCAACCCAAACTGTTCTGGGATTCTATGAAATAGAGAAGTCTCCAGAAAATAAAAAAATGTCAATTTGTCAAGAGCCCTCCCAAAAGGCAATTTTGCAGCTATTATAAAAAGCTTTAACAAAAAAAACCAATCAACAAATATCTCACCTGTTTTAAATGCTGCAACTCCTCTTCCAATTCATTAATCTTTTTGTTCTGTTTTGTGTTAATATTTTCTCTCTCTTTCTCTTTGGCTCGTAATTTCTTAATAATGTTGGAATTGTGCAGCTGCTGTTTGGAAAGCTTCTCTCCTGTGAAGAAATTGAACATAAAGCTAGTGCATATTGGTGATATTCTATGGATTCTCTGTATTCACACCAGCCTTGCTCTTTAGTCCCATGAAAATCATACTCCAGTAAATATGGAAATACTTATTCTTACATTTTTTCATGCAAGTTCTTAAGTTTAAATCTATCTTATCCTGAGATACCCTTGCTACACTGAGCTACAGTGAGATAGGATGGGATGTAAAAGGCTTTGAAAATAAAGCAAGGGAGCTCATCATGTTAGGAAAAAAAAATAAAATGGCCTGTTCATTTAGTATCTATGTTTTACTTCCAAAATTAAAAAGTATTAAAGGAGACACTGTAGAAATGCCACGAACAACGGCCTCATTAGATTTCTTCTGAATGGAACATGGAATGTTGTTCTGCACATGCTGGTTTTATGGCTCAGCACCTTTTAATGCATCTCCAGCCATCTGCACCTGCCTGACTCCTCCTGTTGCTCTTTGCTACTCACTAAATGCTTCAAACATTCAGAAACATCCAACATGCTTCAAATTTAGCACTTCTTCCCCACAAAAAGAAGCCTTGTGTGCAAGGCCAGTACATTTCAAACTATTCTACACATTTTTACTACAAAAAAAATGTTAATTCTCACCTTCCTCCATTAATCCTTTGATTTGCTCTTCTTTTTCTTTCAGTAAATCAGCAGTTTCATTGGTATTAAGTCTAGTAGCCAATTCTTCTTTAACAGTCTTTACTTCCTAAATAATAGGATAAAATACTTAGGACTGTTTATTAAAATACATGTAGGGAAAAACGCAGAGTAAGTTACACTGATCACCTTTTTCTTCTGCCCTTCTTCTCAAAAGGCTTTGCTTGGAAAACAATTTAGGTTGGAAGAGAACTCTGGAGATTATCTGATCAAAACAGATTGCTCAGAGCCTTAATGCATCAAGTTTTAAAAACCTCCAAGGATTGAGACTCTGTAAATCCTCTGTACAATTTGTTCCAACTTCCCCATCCATTTAATTTTCTTGAAACTTTTGCAATAGAGAAAAACCAACCTGTCCTATTCACACATAGATATTGAATAATTTTTCTAGTTCGACTCACTGCTGTGTCAACACAGTGACAAACAGCTGAAAAATATTTGTTTTCCAGTTTTTGCATTAAGCTAAAGAAACGAAATGCTGTGACACCAGGTCAAGAACATTTAAACCTCATAAACTTTGCTGCTGTAGATTTCTTTGCTCGTTCCAAATCAATCCGGCATCAGCCCTTAATTTTCCTACCAGTTAATCCTCTAAAGAAGGCATTCCCATTCTTCACCCCTTCCTCCCATCCCCAGGCCATTCTCCCTCACCAATGCAAATACATATTTGCTACAAGGTGAATGACAGCACACATCAAATCTCTTTTTTTCCCAAACCAGACCAACTTAAACGAGTTCCCTAAGCTGGTTCACAGCATGGCTGCAAGAACACAGATGTGAACACCGAGCAGCCTGGATGGCTGGAAACAGCTCATGCTGGTCACTAACAGCATAAGACAGCACCTCTCAGCCTCATGCTTTTCTCTAGGTTAATTTTTATTAATTTTTCTCAAGATATTCAATTGTGTCATAAAATAATCAATACTAATTTCACAAAAAAAGCCAAGTTACCTTTTTAGCTGCATCTCTCTCTTTGCAGGCTAGTTGGAGCTTCTTCTCAGCATCTGCAATTCGCTGAGCAAACTCCTCTTTAAGAGACGAAAGGCTGCTGCTCTCTTCTTTCATTCTAAACATTTCACTACATTTAAAATGAACATTTCAGAACCGATGCAGTTATGTGACATTCCAAACAGTTTGCAACAGGTTGTCTTAAATGCTTTTGAAAAGTATTTTAGTTGTATTACACATGATAAGCAAAAGCCAAAAAACCTCACATCTGTATTAGAAGTCCTAATCGAAGATCTTTATTAATTCAGTTGTTTACCCATGGAAACAATAAATGCTTGATTTATCTTAAATGTTTTGCCCCTTGATAAAGTACTTTCTAATTAACCATAATCTGTATCACATAAAGGGTAAATGACTTAATTTCTTTTTTAAGTTAGGATCAATTTTGTCGTTAAACAACAGCATCATATAGCTGTAAATTTTATAACTCAATATCTGATCAATGAGCTGGTAAATACAACTTTCCATTTCTTCCCCTTTTAACTTTAACCAAATTAAATAACGATTTCAGGTTTTTCCGTACAACCAGCCCTTCTTCCATACCTTCACTGCCTACATTTTAGTCAACAAATTACTCAGTAAATCAGGTTCACCCTTCTGTATCAGGAAAGTCAGTGTCTCTTAATAGCTGAATCCAGTCTTACAATAAAGATCTTCATCAATAACAAAGACTGACTCTCCACATTTGTCATTCCTACCACTTACTTACTGAAAAATCTTTCCCCAGCCCCCTCCTGAAAGAGATTGTGGCCCCAAGAAATAACATGCCTTTAAAAAAATCCCATCACAGCACACGCAATCATTATTTCCACCTTTCCCAAACAGTGCACATCCCCCGTAACCTTTGCTCTAGTCATAAAGCTCCTTGTTTTATCTGTTGTCTAAGATTTTATCACAGCAAAGCCACAGTTACAGCACTGAGTGTATTTTCATACTTACTCTTTGAGGTTATCATAAGCTTCTTCCAGGCGAGCCCTTTCTTTACTAGTACTTAATAACTGTATTTCCCTCTTCTCCAGCTTCTCAGTTAATGAATCAATCATCTGGACAAGGTTTTATAGATATAGGTCAGATGAATGGGACAATTAAAACACAAGAGGGGCAGGCTTTCCCTTTCCCCCCCCACCCCATTCCATCACAAGATTATTTAAAACAGAACTTGTCAATGTTTTCGGGAATTTGAGGTAGAAGTAAGTGAGGATTACCATGTTTCTGCCACATACCTGAACATAAAGACACCTGTTTTCTACAGGTGTAGAAATCCAACTAAATCAGCACATGTGGCTCAAGTAAGTTCCTCAACAAAATCATCAACACTGATATTTAATTATACATGAAGTTTTTAACTAGAGCTGATAGTCTATAAAACTACGCCTTACATGAAGCATTATGACTCCCAGTGTTCTTTACAGAATAATTCCTATGGGAAGGTCCCTTCTGTGAAACATTAGCACAGAGCAGCAGAACAGCCTCAAATGAGGGAAGAAAACTTTCACTCAGGGTCAAAAGCTCTTAGCTCACATCCTCAAAAAAATTTCTTAATACCAGATTTTGGAAAGCTGAATATAGATAAATAACAAACATACAAGAAAATATACAAATATAAACATCAAAGAATTAAAAGAACACATTTGACCTATTAGGCATCCTGTTTGCCATCCCTACTCACAATTCACAACAATGATAACCAGGTGGGTCAGGTGAGACCCACAACTATCTGATCAGAAATTTCACCAGTACTGTTCCACTGCAGGATATCAAGGACAGTTTTCTACAGGGTCAGATAGTTCAGCATCGATTAATTCATTCAAATAAACTCTTATATCAAGAGATACAGGACAATGTAAGGAAATGGCAGGAGTTTCATTTGTAATTAAAAGGTGTGTTTGCAATTCATGCTTTAGTTACCTTTTTAAGCTCTTGCCTTTCAGTGTCCTCTTCTACCAGTTGTTCTCCAGCATCCTGCTGGGGCTCGGCCTCCTCCTTCACAACCTGTTCTTCAACAGTTTGCACAGCAGCAACCAAAACAACATCTGGCTGCTCAGAATTAACAGGGGTTGCACTTCTCCCGCTCTCTTCCATCTCAGCTTCCTCAGCATGTAACATAGGAGCATCATTCAAGTTTTCAGACTTATTTTTCAGGGCGTCAACCGTTTCTGTCTTTGGCACAGAAGGACTGACAGCGACAGATGCTGAAGCAGAAGCCCTGCCTGATAACTCATCGTCTGAATTTATTTCACTCACACTCCTGCTGTCCAAGGACTGCACACTGAATGAATCAATTCTTTCAAAAGCATCCGAGGAGCTGCAGCTCTCGGTCATTTTCTGGAAGTCATCTAAGCGATTATAATCCGCACAGGCAGACGTGGATAAGAGCTGGAACGACGTCTGCATGAGGTGAAGGCTGGATTTTGAATCTGCAGCTTCTTGTCTGGAACTCACTGAGCTCTCGCTTATCACACTTTCGTGGTCCAGAACTTCAATATCACTCGTTGTGGAAGTGCCTGAGGAGAAGGTGCTGATGGGAGGTGATGGGGTATTGCTTTGTCTGTCCTCAGTCTTTCTCTCCTTCCCTTCCAAACCCAGGTCTTTTGTGCCTGCTCCAAGGGGCTGAGAAGTGCCCTCGGGTGCACTTGCTGCTCCATCCCCTCCTACACTGGATTTTTCAGTAGGAGAGTCTTCAGGTTCTTCCAAATTTAGACCAGACACTTTTTTGTCAGCAACTTCATTTGTGCTTGCTTCATGCTGGGCATCAGATTTAAGCACAGCATTCTCTTCTAGTTTCTCCTTGGGAATATCAAGGCTTTTCAAGTCCAGGACAGCTACGGAGGAATCCTTCACTTCTGCCTCTGTTGTCACCGGCTCCTCCAGCTGACCGGAGTGTTGAGACTCCTTTAAAGTGCTTTTCACCTCCTCTTTGGGTCGCTGGGATTTGGCTGGAGGTTTGGACACCACTGGGTTTTTCTGTATACTCTGAACCTCTGTCGAGGAGAGAAAGGCACTGAAGAAGTTTTCAGATTCATCCACTACCGTCCTCCTCACCGGCTTCGTGATGGCTGTGGGCGATACCGGCTGGTTCTGGGGTTCTGTATTTGAGCTTAAGCCCCAGGAAGACGTGTCCCATCCTCCACTTATGAGAGAATTTGTTCCTAAAAAAAAAAAGGGTAAAAGGGAGATAGGCAAAAAAATACCACTTTGAAGGCTACACGCAAAAGAAAATGTGGCCTCCTGCTTCCCTGTAGTGAGAGAACCCAGGCAAAACAACCTGAAAAGCCGTAGTTAAGAGAATTATATGGATTTAAAAAGGAGGAAAAAATTACTAGGTCTTAAAAATTATCTGCAAGTAGCACATAAACACTTCGCACACCATTACAGAAAACAGATGGGAAAAGCTTTAAGTATTTGTAGAATTTACACTGTAAGAAGTGTTCTTGCCCTTCAGTTTCTGACAGACTTCATATTTTTCCTCATACACCAAGCACCAGCACGGAGCTGACAATAAAAATCAGAAGCAGCCCCTTCTTCTGTGGAGAAATACTGAATTGTTTAGTTCTGAAGCTACCCTATAACAACACCAACAATTCCAATCATTGTATTTCTTGTAGGTTTTCCAAGACTTGTCAACAGCAAGAACAAGAGTTTCAGCATCAAATTTCAGTAGCATCTGAAGTAAGAAAGATAAATCAAAAAACAATATCCACTTTTGTACCTACAAACATAATCTGGGTAACAACTATTTCAGGCTACTTAAAAACAAACTCACTCTATACAGGCAGCATCTATTAAAAACACTGAGTTACAATACTTAGAGCTGCCTTGCACTTTCAGAACAGCTGATAATTGTCGGCCTCAAATCTCAGATTCAGATAATTACTGTTTTCATAGCCAAAAATACTACAAACGTGTGATTTATTACTACAAACATCTGACTTATTGCTACCTTGTCCGTGATTCAACAGCTTCAGAAAAAGCTCTCAGTTAACTGTAACATTCAGAACATATTTTGACATCTCTTAAAAACGAGTACGTTTTCCCTGAAAATCAGATGCAGGCTGATCTTTGCTGCTCTTCTTATTAATTACAGGACTACCATAACTACTAAGATATACAAAAATAATTGGACAAGTCTAAAGCTTTGAGATATTAAGCATGACAGAGTTTTCTCTAAACAATTCTTGCACTTTAAGATGACACCAGACTATTAACGTGACTGCCAAGCCCTCAAACGGACAAAGACATCCGAAACTGACCTTTGCTAAGCAACTAACCTGGAAAATATTTTAATTTGCTACAGCTTTCAGTTTTCAGAAATCTCACTCTGCTGTGGCTTCACCTGGAAATAACCTCCTCCCCCTCCCAATACACATAGTTCATAGTTCTTCTAGCTATAGTTGTAACAATGACACTGATTCCAGATGACTTAGTTTCCCATCCTTTTTTTTATTATTATTATTATTATTATCTTTAAGATATTATTTTGGGGGTAATTTCTAATAAGAGGGCTCCTTTTTCCTCTTTCCCTTCCAAACAGCAGTTTAGGGCTGACCGTTCCTTCAGGTTCTCCATTAGCACACATACAGGGGAGACACTTCCTCACAGCCACGGCAACTTTTCCACCAGCACATTCCTTTCAACACACGTTGGAGGATTATGAACTGGAAGCTATGAAAAGTGGAAACTTCACTTGATTTACACGGACCAGACTTTCAGCTTCTATTCTGCCCTTCGTGTTGCAAAGAGCGGATCCATGCACGCCTCTGAAAAGAGCATGATTGCCTCTTTTTTATTACTGAGCAGTTTTAACTAATTATTAGCCCCTCAGCAAAAAAATACAAATAACGCCTTGAGAAGCAGGGATATGAAGCTCAGTGCTACCCATGCGATAAAAGCAGGACACTGGTGACACCAGCCAGGCTCTGAGCCGAGCCTGCCCCGGCTTCGTGCCGGTGTCACCCGGCACGGGGGGCGCGGGAGGGACCAGAGCATGGATTATATAAACCAGGGGGGCTCTGAATTATATAAACCGGGGGGTCTTAGGGCGGGGGCCCGGTTAAACCTCTCCAAGGTAAGGGTGAGACAGCGGAGGAGGCGGGCGAGGGGAAGGGCCGCGAGGCTCGGGACGGCGGCTGGGGCCGCCCGCCCTTACCGTCACCGTAATCGGGGATGACGGCGTCGGGCCAGGGGCTCTCCTCGGCCTGGATGTCCAGCACCCGGTCGATGGACTTCTGCGCCTGCGACAGCGCCTGCTTGGCGAAGCTGGACAGCTGCGAGGCGTTGAACCAGCTCATCCTCGGCGGCTCGGCAGCGCCCGTTCCCCGCAGCTCCCCCCGCTGCCGGCGGGCCGGGCCGGGCGCGGCGCCGAGGGACCGGAGCGGAGCGAGGGGGCCCCGCGCAGGCGCCGCCGGATCCACGTCGCACCCGGCCTGGCGCAGCCGCGTCCGGCCCCGACACGTCCGGGAGGCGGGGCCGGGAGCGCCGGAGCCGCCGGGGCCGCTCCGCCTCAGCGCCGGGCCGGGCCTCCAGAGCCCTCCCAGCCTCCAGAGCCGGGTGAGCGCTTTAGCTCACGGGCTGGAAGGGACCTTAAACACCAGCGGGTTCCACTCCCTGCCATGGGCACTGACACCTTCCACTCCAAGTCCCATCTAATCCAGCTTCTCTGGGCAACCTGGGCCAGCCCCCCACCACCCCTACAGGAAAGAATTTCTTCCTAATAGGTAGCCTAAATTTCCCCTCTTCCAGGTTGTACCCATTAATCCCCCTATTTCTCCTTGTTCAACTTGTACTCGTTAATCCTGGTTCTTTTAAACTATGCAGTTCATAGTTAAAAAAATGTAAACTTCAAACACAGCTAACATATCAGACCAGAATTAAGATTGTGGCACCCAGCATTGTTTAGTCTCTGACTAAAGCAGCCAAATGATGTCCCAGACTTTTAAATCGAGGTTATAAATGCTCTTGAATGTCCACAGAAAAGCCACAAATTCAGGTGTCTTTCTGATTTTTTTATTAATAAATACCTTAACAGCACCAATGATATCTGAACATAATCTTGCAATGCTGTGCACAGCGGCTGCCTGGGGACAGTGAGGAGACACATCTGTATTTTCATGTACAGTTGATAATTTTCTCCTTTTGTGTTTCTTGTAAACAAAGCCATCTCTTCCATATTTAACACCTTTCATACAATTGCTCAAATCAATACCAAGTAAGAGGGAAATGTTCATTTTTAATCTACTGCCTCCTTTGGTTTAAGGTGACTCAGCAAGTCTCAGGAGTGCTACAACTTAAAACCAGATCGTTGTGGTTCCTTTTAAAAACATCTTTTCTTTGCATATACATGTGCACACATATTGAAAACAAGACTTTTGGCCACCTTAAAGCTCCATGTGTCTGAAAGTACATTAGCATGAACATTTTGACAACAAAACCAGGGAAAAGTGTATTTCTATACATCAGAGATCTGTACATGAATAAGCATTTATACAAATATAATCCACCAAATATTGGCTTCTACGTACAATTCTGAAATATGGTGATTCATTTAGATTTCCTAACCTTCAACCGTGCTGGCACTAACAGGAACATTTCAGGCTGCTTTAACACCCACAGAGTATGTTTGTTTTATAAGGTGGGCACAGATTTCTCTTGCTGTATTTGCACTTTACTTATGAATAAATTAAGTGGTAAAGTGAAGCTTGAACAACATAGTCTGTGGTGTAGTAACATCAGCAACTGCAAGTTCCTGGCCATCCACAAGCCCCAGTTCTGAAACAGAAAGAAAAGCTTCATTAATTTAGTTAAACCCATGTGATTTGTCCTTTTTTATAAATTTCAAAAAGCCCAAAAAACTTAGAAATGCTATTCCCACAAACCATAAATACGATGCAATAAAGCTGCAAACAGCTCACTCTAAATTAATATTAATCTAATTTAACCAGGAAACAGACCTCGTTGAGAAATATATATAAAACTCTACTAAACTATGTTTAATTTACAGCAGTTATCAGGTTGCTTTGTTGCAGTGTTCTATGCATCTGCCTGCACTTCACCTTTAAACAACTGATAAACCTGAGAAATATGAAAACAAAATTGAATGCGTATTGAACGTAAAAGGACAATGAAGCACATTCTACTGCATAATGCAAGATAAAGCTGAACATCCACACAGAGGGGTGAAACTGACTTTCTCTAACTTGAAAATCTACACCTGACAGCTCCATGATACCTTTTAGTGTCTTGGAAAGATTTGGCCTTGTTCGTTCTTCAATTGAAGCTACTGTCTGCAAATTAAAAAAAAAAAAAAAAAAAAAAAAAAAAAAAAAAAAAAAAAAGCCAAAATATTTTTTTTCAGATTCAGTAAATTTAAGTAAATTCAGATTATTAAAGACAATTATGTATGTTCAGATTACCTGTAAATAAAGTGTTTTATTTCCCCCATACATAGTTGCTGTGATTGCAGGAGATTTCATCTGCCTATATTTAAAACATTTAAAAACAAACAAACAAAGAAACAAAACACAAACCAGGCAATCAGGTTAAAAATACATTTAGAAATTATCTTTTTTAAACATTAAACTAACAAATTATCAAAGAAGTCAGAATGTTTGCAACTTACAATGAAGCATTATTTGTCAAGTAATCCAGGATCTCCTGCAATTTAGCTGATGGAGAAATCTCTATGTTTTGGGGAAGCTGGCTGCAGGCTGGACAGTTCTCCTACCACGAAACAGCACAAGAATACACATTATGTTAAAGATGATTTTAGAAATGCTGCTAGTAAGGTATCAGAAGTGTTTGTGTTGTGTTTTTTTAAAGTTTTAGCTCTAGAAATATTAACAGTTGCAAATATAAATGACAAAAACCCATTTCCTTCTGCACTCTGTCACTGATTGACTCCCAACAGCAATTTAAGTAACTATGAATGACAAATTTCATCTGACATAAAATCCAATACTACAGACTTACAGACCAATTTTTGCCATAACCTCTTTTTGAGAAGATTTGCCCCTGAGTCGTCTTAGGTTTGAGGATCTTATTTTGTAGTTCTACTCTGCAGAAGTAGCAGACCAGTAACACTGTGGTTTCCACTTTTAAAACTTCAGAAATATTATTATTCAGTGCTAGGGGCCAATTGATTCAATAGTGAGGTTTAGAAATACACACAAAGTGCATAAATACAAATCAAGGAAACAACCCTTCAAGCCTTTAATAGCACTAACCTTTCTTTCAGCTTCAAAACTGTATGTATACAATCCATCCACATCATTGAACACCAAGTAGTTGTTAAGAGGAACATATGCACTGTAATGACAAATACATTAGTGTTGATACATGGCATTCTGCTGGAAATCATGTCTGTTATTAATAAGAAATTAAATACCTTGTGGCTATTTTAAAAACTTCCGTGGCGCAAACAGCTGGAATGAGAAAAAAAAACAATTTCTTCACCTTCTAGCTTTATCAGACATGCAAATATTAGTGCACACAGTTGTACCAAAGAAGTGACAAAAACAATCAAGTATAACAATCTATAAAGAGAAAAATAAACATCTGAAGGCAGCTGGTAGTTCTGTGCATTAACACCACAGTTTTGGCACTAATCTGAGGCTATGGCAAGCCTATGTACTGTGTTTTTCTATTTTTTTCCCCAGTCTCAAATGCTTTTGCTCTCTCCCAGAGTCATAACATTTATCCAGTCACATACAGTTTCTCTATGGAAAACAGAAATGGGACTGTAAGAATAAATCAGACACATTTAAAAATTACTTTTATCCTCCCCAAGTTCCCAGTTCCAAATTGTTGTCCTACAAAACTCTCAAGTCAGTAAAGCAGAAGTGAAATGAGTTCTTTCAGCATACCTGCAATTACTGCATTTGTAGAAGCTACTGCTGGAATAATTCGTTTCACCACCCCTGTAAAAACAAAACATACGGCCCTGGGTTTTCCAAGAAACTCTACTGAGAGACTACTGTTAGACAGAATAATTTCAAAGGGTGGGTCCAAAGGTACTTTAAAGTTTACAGGAATTTCTGTAACACACAGGTACAATGGCATGCTGCTGCAGTACTTGGGCGCTTTTTTATTCTAGGAATGGATCAAGCACGTTGAAAAAAAGCAGGTATCAAACAAAGAGACCTACTGAAGAAACTCTGAAAGCAAGTATTCTGTATTTAGCACTGGAAATTAAAACTCTGTTCCATTCCTGTTTAACTGGAGAAATGTATAAAGGAAAGATAGTTGTGTTTTCTTTTTGATTAGCATTTAAAATGCTGATTAAATGAGTGTCAGCATACTTGCATGTGAACAGAGGCAGGGACAGCAGAGGAACAGATGCTATAGACTTAACCAGCCTGAACCAGCACAAAATGCTGCTATTGCTAAAAAAGGCAATCAAGTCCTTTTGTTCCTACTCTTTGACCCAGCAAGAGTGGTCACCGTATAATGTAAACTGTGGATCTGCTCCAAGTTAAAAATAAAATGGCAAAAAGAATGTTCAGTTTTGTCCCAGATAAGTTCCTCTGATTCATCATGAATGCCCGAACATCTGATTTGTCATAAAAATATTTGTGCTGGCACAGGAAACAAGCTGCTTGTTTCTGTTTTAAGGGAGAACTATCTCTCTCAGCACAGCTGCCAGCTTAGTCATAACAAATACAAAGAATGCCAATCCAGCCTAGGTGAAAATGCCACAAACTTGGTGAAATGCCATCCCCTTACCTTGGGTGAGTCTGTAGGTAACACCTTTAATATTAAATTGTGATGCTCTTTCTAAAGACTTCTGGTAAATCCACTGTATATGTTCAGGGTCATCTCCATCCAGTGCAACCCCTTCTACAGTAAGGAATTTACAGATAAATGGCAATTATAAAAGTTCTTCAGAAACACAGCATTCTTTTTGTCTAAAAAAATCCCTTTGTTTTAATTTAAAATGAATACCCCATGAAGCTGTTGAAACTTGACATTTTAAATAACCTAACTATTATTTCTGCAAACATCTTTAGTTTTAACACATCGTATACACAAACTATCATCACTGCACAGATTTATAGAGCTGTTACAGGTCACATTTTAATTCAGGAAAGACAATGTGCAGTGTGAGAAACACATGAGCAAATACAGAACTGCAGAGTGAGTTCAAGAAGAGAAAACCCATCTCCAGCTCAGAGGAGGCTTAGAGTCAATAAGACAACAAACCACATGAGGTCAAGAGACAGGATTGTTTTATTACAAGTATACATCCAACTCAAGTTAATTAAAAGGAGAAATGTTCATTTAGCACCAGCACAATACACTAATTACCTCCAAAAGGCTGTTCCTTTGGCCACTGCAATATCCTGACATACTCAATGCAATGCTCTGGCAGTCTGGGCATGGATGCAATGGTGCACATGGGAAAATTGACCTGGTTGGGCAGGGGAGGAAAACCAGAAGAAACCATGATACATTAGGTATAGTACGAAGAAAAGAAACCAGCAAAGCAGAGGAATATGAAAAAATGGCAATTTCACTGGCTGATTTACCTGGGGTGGGTAAAGCGCAAGTGTGCATTCAACACACGCTGTCATACCAGGAATAATCACACGAACATTTCCTTTGAAACCTTCTGTCCCTCCATCTATTAGAGGTATGATGGAACTTGGATCCAGGACACCATCTTCATAATGCAAAAATGACATCTAGGGAATAAAGAGGGGGGTGTTGGTTTTTGTTTGGTTTGGGTTTTTAAACAAGTTGCAGGAAGAAAAAAAATCCTGACATTTTATTCTCAAAGGTACACCCAAGTACTGAGTGCTTAATATTCAGTTTAAGGGTATATAAAACACTGCTTATTTGTCAGTGCACAAGACTTCATCAACCACCTTCACCCTCTACCTCCTCCCCTTACTCCCCTGATAAATGCTATTATTTGCTATATATGTTTTTATAGTTCATCTGAACAAATAGTTGGTTGGTTGGTTGGTTGGTTGGTTGGTTGAAGGATTTGGGTGTTTGATTCTCGATTTGTTGTTTTGGTTTTGTCTTTTCTTTTTTTCTAATACAGTTAGATACTCCAGATCATTGTTTTAAAAACAAACTCACAATGATAAAACTACCAGCTTTCTGGTCACTGAATTCTGTTAACAGTGCAGCTCCAAATAATGGCATTTACAAGTTGCAGCATGATAAATACTATTGGGATAATGAAGAAAAAATTCACAATGGGAGCATCCAGAGCAGCTCTGGAGCTTTCTTTCTTGATTTTCAAAAGCTGACTGCAGAAGGCCACATGCAATGTAAACTAACTTTGAAATTGTCCCTGTGGGGCACTGCACAAATGTTGGCTAACACTCCTCAAGAAAAGGGCAGGTAAGAGAGCCTGCATTTCATCCTGTTCACAGAAAGAAAACAGAAATAGGTACAGAAAGCTGTGAGTTTCAACAGCCCTCACTCATTTCAATGACACATTCTACACAAGTATGTTTAATTTTAGTTACTAAACTCAGGCAATAACCAGGCATTAAGAAGATTACAACTTTACCAGCATGCCATTTATCCATCTTCTTGCAATTATAGAGTCCAGCCCACAAACAATAATATGAAACTCTAGGGAGAAAAAAACATTATTCAAAATCTATACTAATGCAGACTTCCTAAGACAAGCAAAGTATTCTGTCCACAACAGAGACAGTGACTGTAGCTTAGCTATCTCTCCTACCTGTATCACAGATGTATTTAAATTGTGGAAGACTAAAATAATTAGCAAGCAAACTACCAGGAAAAGCAGTGAGCAGCAACATCTGCAAGGTTCCCCTAAAGCACCAGCGGGTGTTTGTCAGGCAAACAAATTCCACTTACGTCGATAGAAGCTTTCATCCATGTCTTGAATCTTTTTAAAATATCTGAATGCAAGCCCAGTAAAGGAATATATTTATAGTTAAGTTTACTGTTTTCTATTTGCTAACCTAAAACCAAAATATTATCTAACTTATTACTGTAATTCTATACAACACCTCCTAAAAAACTATGTGATCTGAGATTGAAATTTCCACAGCTGAAGTTGTAACATCTCACAAAACTAGTAAAGGGTACAATGGAATAGTCAGAAATGGGAAAGTTCAGAAGGTGGAATATTTAGGAAGCTCAAAATATATGTTCTCACAAAGTCCTTCATCAGTAAGTGCTGCTCTATGTTTATAAACTAATGCCTCCTACCAGTACTTACTCAAAACTCTCTGGTGGACAATTCCAATATCTCAGTGGAAATTACAATATTGCACCTGAATAAAAAGACTCAGGGGAAAAATACAAAATAATTTCTGAGCCTTTCCCATGCAGATTCCCTGTACGCTAATGGCACAGAGAAAGAATTCTCACCTCACCAGCTGAATGAATGTGTTCTTTATTGTACGAGGAACAGGATGGCAGCAAAATACTTTAGATACTCTGACCACCTACAGAGTTTTCTAGGATATTGAAGCCTCCAGGGCTTCTCTGTGAAAGGATACGGTACAACAGCACAGTTGGGAATGCGGCTGTTCAGGAATTCTGCTGCAACTTCTGCTTTGGGTCGTCCCACATCCTTCGGTCTGGGAAAAACCCAAGCAATTCCAAATGCATTATTTTAGCAGATTTTGTCTTTCCAATCTCTATGCATTGCAATACTGAATTAAGTGACTAATTGTTACTTTAGGACAATTTATTTAATTGGATAATATTAAGGCATCCAACCCAAACCATTCCATGATCCCTGTAAAGCATCAGATGTGAGAGCCTCAGAATTAACTACGGTTATCAGCACCAAAAATTTCCAACAATTTTTCACTGTACTTGGATGAAAAAGGTACCAGAAAATCTGAAATCTTAATCTGTGTGCATTTATTCCTTGGTGTCACCTTTTCCATTAGTCATTAGCTGTAGTGGAATGGCAAGGAACATAGGTTGATTCTCTTCATGCCACAGATCCCAAAACAAGAAGGAATCACGGGCAACATTTAGTTAATTCTGAGTACCATCGCGACATGAAGATCCAGTAATCTTTAACAACCTCTTGTCCAACCAAAATAATGAACATATTAACATGTTTTATTTAGGTACATTTAAAAAAACCCAGAAGTTAAACTGTGAAAAATATAAAATATCACTCACCGAAACAAAAACTGTCGATTAAGGTTAGAAACATCTATAGTATCCATGTCAATAACATGGATCTGTCTGAAGCCAGACAGCGCCTGGCAAAAGAGAAGGTCAGCTTCATTTAATAGGAAATTAAATGCTCACAAAGCTCCAGAATTCACTCCACATGCCAAAAAAGCAACCTTTGGAGGAACAAATGTATTTGCTCCTCATTGCCTGTGCAGACAGGTACATGGTCATTCTTTGTTCTAAGGTGTTTTGTTGGGCTGCTAATGCTGGTATTTAGAGAGGTGGAATT
The DNA here is from genome assembly GCA_013397755.1 of Cnemophilus loriae. NCBI lineage: Eukaryota > Metazoa > Chordata > Aves > Passeriformes > Corvidae > Cnemophilus > Cnemophilus loriae. The sequence goes on along the minus strand of VZTF01001529.1, from coordinate 1,631,638 downwards.
AGTAACGTTCCAACAGCCAAAGACAATGCTCTCCTGAAGGCAATATTGCTTTGGCCTACCTAATGCTAACACAGGGAAGCCAACAGTAGGCTGATCTATAAGGGGAAACTGCAGTATTCCTTCACCACTGGAGTAAATCAAAAGGATGCAATGGGGAAAAAAGCATGGAATTTAAACAAATACCATAAGCACTTCCATGCTTGGCAGGAATAGGAAAAACAAAGCTTAATGCCTTTACAAGGCTTTTTTTAAATTCCTGTTAAGGTTTGGGACATTGACCCTTTTCACAGTTGGCATAAATGAGTCTGGCACATTGACCCAGAAATCAGAGTTTACAACAATGCAGCATTCCTCACGGCATTCAATGCCGAAGCAGAAGGCAAATGCAAAAATCACCTCCCTATCTAAGAACAGGCTGAACTTCTGACAGAAGCTCCGCCTCATCTCCATCTGCATGCAGGCCATCACTACATCTGGCAAATAACTTTACCGTAAAATTGCTTTAAAACTGTATTGTGGGTCTGATCTGATAAAGCAGGAACATCAGTCACACACAAAGAAACAATGTGAACTGCAGCTGAAGGGAAATAAATGCTGTAAAACACGGGGTTTAGAGAAAAGAAATGAGTTGTGATGTACTGAAGTGACTAAAAAATTTGTCATACACAAAGTATGTTTTTTCCTTTAAGACTCAATCTTTTTATAGATCAAGACTTTGAAACTTTTCCCTTTACATTTTCTGAACAGAGCTATCCCATGTGTAAGAAGGGATGCACGGAAATCCTTGTTCTTAAATAGAAACATGGGAAAGTAGAGTAATAGTCCAAACTACCCAACTCAAATGGGATCATAACAGTGATACACTGAGATAAATATGAGTGCTTGTGAGGATAAAAACCACAATAAAAGGATAATTAAACTATTGCATTCCAAACTACATTTCCTTGTAGCATTATGAGCATGATTTGTCCTTAGTTGACTTCATTTCCCTAGATCTGACAATTAGGGAAAATCACCAATATCAGACTAGATCTAAGGCTGCACATGAACTTTTAGCTACTCTTCATAAAAAGCAGCCTGTTGTCCCTCACGACAAGCTTTGACATAGCTGAATAAATAACATGCAACATATGAAAATGCCTCCTTTCAAGTGCATTCTTCATGTTTACTGTCTGTATCAACATGTATTTTATACATGTTGATTAGAACTTAGAATTCTAGTAGCTATATACAACCAAAAGTGCAAAATTAGCCAATTGAAAAAGATAGTTTTGTCAAGGAAAAAAAGAAAAAGAAACAGAGAAAATTCTAAGAATAAAAGGGTTAAAACAGAGTAATTACCAGGTTTTTCAGGAGTTCACATCCTAATCCTCCGGCTCCAATAACTAGTACTTTACATGTGCTTAACAAAAAATCGAGGGCCTGCAGAAAACATAAAACAAAAAATTAATACAATGTGTCCTTTGTTTCATAACCCTTACAAACTTATTACCATAAATTTTCAGTGCCTAGTGAGTTACAGATTAAGCAATTTTGCACTTGCAGGAGTAATTACATATTGAACTTTAATCAGTTGTTGACTTCATGCAGTTCCTATATCCCCACTTAGAGAATCAAGACCTTTGCTGATAGCAGTATATTACTTTTATATTATTTTTGACCATGAAAAAAGCAAGGTCCACTCTTATTATTATTTGGTTTAAGGTGCTAATGCTTTCCTTCTTCAAATATTTCACTGATATATAATACAAAATAAATCTAAACAGACAGACAACATTGTTGGGCAAAAAGAATTGAAAATGTTAAGTATATAACTGCTTTCTGTGAACTGTTCTACTTGATCCCAGCCTCCAACTAGTAAATAATGGAACAGTACATTAAATAGGCAACAGCTCTGAAATAAAATGCACAACAAAAGAAGAAAAGCAGAAGAAATACTTAAAACAGTCTAAATTTTGCTCTTCTCTACTAAACATCTTACCCAGTTCTCAAAGTACTCATACTAACATAATTTCTTCTTTAAGTACAACAAATTCCTCACTGTATCAAATTACTTAAAAATGGAGAAATAAACGCTGCTATTTTTCATGTGAAACTCAAAACCAGCATAATTCATATGTTGTTATATATTTCTATATGATGACAGCACGCTTGAAGTTGACAGTGTACAAGTTAAAAATACAAACTTATAAAAAGAACACAACATGTTTCTCCTAGGATCATAACATTCAATTGACTAAAACACAAGCTTTTCATGCAGCTTTAGTACTCACACATTGCTGGTGGTCAATTAATGAACCTGCTTACATTAATTTGCAACACACTCTACAGATACTTGATTGAAATGAAGTCTTTCTCACTTGAGTGCCTGGCTCGAAATCGGGATGTGTGAATGGTCCAGATCGCTCGAGGAACTTCTTTACATGGTTCCAGCGACCTTCCCAGTCTCCAGAGTCCCCACACCCACCATCAACAGCCATTCTGCACAGAACACAGTAAATTCAGCTGCAAGATCAGACAGAAAAAGCCACACCTCCAACTTTCTACACAAAGAGCACCTAAATTATTGACCATTCATACAAATGCATCTGCATATTCTTTATGCCTGTAAGTTATGCACATGAGCATTTGCATGAGTGGGTTTTATTTGTGGAACTGGAAAGCAATAATATAAATATGCACAGAGGGGAAAAACAACCCAAGCATTTCAATAAACCCACTGATTTAACTGTTACTAGTAAAAGTTGACCTGCAGTGAAAAAAGGGTCTAGTCTTATTACTATTATTTCCCTCAAATTTGAAGAGGACACAGAAAAAGAGCTTGTTCCTTTAGATTTTGAGGGTGATTTTTTTTCATCAGTCAAGTCTTGTATTTTTTTTTGACAGACTTAGCAGTCTGTAACTGTAATTGTGAGGCTGTGAATAAATTACAGTAATGTGCCCCAACATCACCCTCTGAATCTTCAGGGTAGTTTATCTGAACAAATATTTCAAAAAGACAGGAATCTTGAATGTTCTTCACCCTCAACTGGTACCATGGAATTAGAACTGCTCCATTTTTCAGGCATCTCTGAGCCTGTCTGCAGTAACAGTCTCACTTGAAAAAAAAAGGAATGTTAGCAGGTATCTTCCTTTAAATTTTCAAGGCAGAATTTTACATCAAATACTCCACGACCCTTTTTCTCCCTTTGCAGGTCACTTTTAATAGTACGTAAGTATAGACTTAAATTTCTAAGAGACTTACTGAAATAGTTCAAAATCAGCTCTCAAGTGATTTCCTACTGTAAGATCACCACCTACTTCCCTATTAAATAGGGAGTTCCACTCAATAAATACGATTATGTTCTACGTTAATATAAAACTAAGCTCGTTATAAAAGAGCTCTGCCAATCCTGTAGGAAAGGATGTGCCACCACTGATAGTGTTATCTGCTTTCTCCTATGAAGCACTATGAAAAGCACTTGTCTAATAACTGTTGGGTAATGTTTAGAGTTTATTATAACTTCCTCGTAACTCATCTCAAAATAAAAGGTAAAAGTGGTGAGAATATCTAGAGTGAGTTCCTTCGTCCTCCCAGAATTCAGAACTTGGACAACACAGTATGCCAACAGTAACTTAACTTACAGGCAACTGATTTTGTAAAAGATTTTCAGTAACAGGGAAAAACTTCTCGAAATTGCAGGAATAAATAAATCATAATTCGCCTGTGGCATCCCTGCCCATGGCAGTGGGTTGGAACTAGACGATCTTTAAGGTCCCTTCCAACCCAAACCATTCTAGGATTCTACGAAATTTTGATTGCAGACTGAACTCTTTCCTGGCTAACTGCTGAGGGAAGTTACTACATGAGCAGTTAAGTAAGACCTACAAAAACTATTTAAATTCAGAAGGGTCTTTTGACCTGAGCTGCACTTTTGTACCTCCTCCAGTTTTCACAATCATGTGCAAATACATTATGTGAAATATTTCACATAATGGGAAATGGTGCAAATAAACACAACACCCCCTCTGCAGAACCCCTCATCCGCTGTACACCAGATTTCAGGAAGTGCATTGAGCACTGACTTAAGCAAAAAAAATGGGTCAACAGACACCACAAAAACTGCTTCTATAGATATTATAGTTTTTAGCTTTTCTGGAAATGAGTGTAGAAGCTGTGTTTGGTGACATTAAGAACAATTTTTTTTTATTCTTTTATATTGTCCCTATAAGCAGCCATTAAGCAGCAGCACTCCTTTTCTGTTTAGATGCATATTTCTGTTTAGATGTGTACTTCTCTTTAGATGTGTATTTTCCTTCCTAAGTGATAAAAATTATAAGATCTAGTTTCACTTTGCAATTATACTACAATTTGATTTTTAAAGGGTTGGACATTGTGGAGATCTGAAAAACATCAGTAACTCAACCTGAGATTTTATGTTTTATTTCAGAGACAGTTTTTTCAAGTGTTTGTTTTTTGTGCTGTTACAGCATGACCAGGTATAAGAATTGAACAACATTCCTATTTATTTCATTGAGTTACTTTCATTTAAAATTTTGTTTGAAATATCAGAGCACCACAGTCCTTATATCACTTTGAGCTCAGACTTTTCCCTGCCACCTTCACATCTCCAAAGCTCCATGCTTTTGAGGGATTTGGCATGCACCCGTCCCACATGCCCAGGGAATGCTATGACCCTCATCCCGACACACATGCACTGCCAGTGCCCAGGGAGGCCTGCCTGGTGAGCCTGGGGAAGAGGGACACAAGCACGTGGAATGGAGTACTTAAGGGATGGAAGCAGATGATGTTAAAGATTTCTCAGCATTAGCTTTCACGGCCTTTAAGGCAGGTGCATAGATTTTAAGAGTTTTAATGTGCAGAGACAACTGTTCTGCAGTCTGAATTTTTAACTTTCAGCCAAAACTTAAGTCACCTGCTTCTAGCCTAGAGGCCCTCCCAGGTCCCTGACCGGCAAGGCAGCTTTTCCCGCTCTCGTCACCAAGCTCTTCAGCACACCATGCCAAGCTGCGAGCCCGCAACTCCCGCCCCGCTCCGGGGCAGCCCCTTGCTCCTCTCCCCGGGAGGTTCCTCTTCCCCAGTCCTCGCTGCTCAAGGGCCCTGCCCCACCTACGCCACCTTTCCTGGAGCTCCCTCCTCCGTGCCCGCGCCTCCCGCGGGCCCCGCAGCCTCCTCC